>CALYFP010000001.1:0-31201 GCA_944738645.1 Eristalinus sepulchralis
ATACCGGCCCTATGAAAATTTACCTGAAAACTTAAAATTTTCAATTTCGGAAAAAAGTGCCTGGATGTGTTCTATGGCATCTGAGAACATGTGAGAAACCAACAAAACTGTATTTGGAGGCCTAGAACGGGCGCAGTGGCTGTCCGAAGGTGCCAGTCTCTTGCTTCACAACTCCTCCACGATTACCGGCCCTATGAAAATTTACCTGAAAACTTAAAATTTTCAATTTCGGAAAAAAGTGCCTGGATGTGTTCTATGGCATCTGAGAACATGTGAGAAACCAACAAAACTGTATTTGGAGGCCTAGAACGGGCGCAGTGGCTGTCCGAAGGTGCCAGTCTCTTGCTTCACAACTCCCCCCGATACCGGCCCTATGAAAATTTACCTGAAAACTTAAAATTTTCAATTTCGGAAAAAAGTGCCTGGATGTGTTCTATGGCATCTGAGAACACGTGAGAAACCAACAAAACTGTATTTGGAGGCCTAGAACGGGCGCAGTGGCTGTCCGAAGGTGCCAGTCTCTTGCTTCACAACTCTCCCGAACGGCCGATACCGGCCCTATGAAAATTTACCTGAAAACTTAAAATTTTCAATTTCGGAAAAAAGTGCCTGGATGTGTTCTATGGCATCTGAGAACACGTGAGAAACCAACAAAACTGTATTTGGAGGCCTAGAACGGGCGCAGTGGCTGTCCGAAGGTGCCAGTCTCTTGCTTCACAACTCCCCCCGAACGGCCGATACCGGCCCTATGAAAATTTACCTGAAAACTTAAAATTTTCAATTTCGGAAAAAAGTGCCTGGATGTGTTCTATGGCATCTGAGAACACGTGAGAAACCAACAAAACTGTATTTGGAGGCCTAGAACGGGCGCAGTGGCTGTCCGAAGGTGCCAGTCTCTTGCTTCACAACTCCTCCCGAACGGCCGATACCGGCCCTATGAAAATTTACCTGAAAACTTAAAATTTTCAATTTCGGAAAAAAGTGCCTGGATGTGTTCTATGGCATCTGAGAACACGTGAGAAACCAACAAAACTGTATTTGGAGGCCTAGAACGGGCGCAGTGGCTGTCCGAAGGTGCCAGTCTCTTGCTTCACAACTCTCCCGAACGGCCGATACCGGCCCTATGAAAATTTACCTGAAAACTTAAAATTTTCAATTTCGGAAAAAAGTGCCTGGATGTGTTCTATGGCATCTGAGAACACGTGAGAAACCAACAAAACTGTATTTGGAGGCCTAGAACGGGCGCAGTGGCTGTCCGAAGGTGCCAGTCTCTTGCTTCACAACTCCCCCGAACGGCCGATACCGGCCCTTATGAAAATTTACCTGAAAACTTAAAATTTTCAATTTCGGAAAAAAGTGCCTGGATGTGTTCTATGGCATCTGAGAACACGTGAGAAACCAACAAAACTGTATTTGGAGGCCTAGAACGGGCGCAGTGGCTGTCCGAAGGTGCCAGTCTCTTGCTTCACAACTCCCCCCGAACGGCCGATACCGGCCCTATGAAAATTTACCTGAAAACTTAAAATTTTCAATTTCGGAAAAAAGTGCCTGGATGTATTCTATGGCATCTGAGAACATGTGAGAAACCAACAAAACTGTATTTGGAGGCCTAGAACGGGCGCAGTGGCTGTCCGAAGGTGCCAGTCTCTTGCTTCACAACTCCCCCCGAACGGCCGATACCGGCCCTATGAAAATTTACCTGAAAACTTAAAATTTTCAATTTCGGAAAAAAGTGCCTGGATGTGTTCTATGGCATCTGAGAACACGTGAGAAACCAACAAAACTGTATTTGGAGGCCTAGAACGGGCGCAGTGGCTGTCCGAAGGTGCCAGTCTCTTGCTTCACAACTCTCCCCGATACCGGCCCTATGAAAATTTACCTGAAAACTTAAAATTTTCAATTTCGGAAAAAAGTGCCTGGATGTGTTCTATGGCATCTGAGAACACGTGAGAAACCAACAAAACTGTATTTGGAGGCCTAGAACGGGCGCAGTGGCTGTCCGAAGGTGCCAGTCTCTTGCTTCACAACTCCCCCCGATACCGGCCCTATGAAAATTTACCTGAAAACTTAAAATTTTCAATTTCGGAAAAAAGTGCCTGGATGTGTTCTATGGCATCTGAGAACATGTGAGAAACCAACAAAACTGTATTTGGAGGCCTAGAGCGGGCGCAGTGGCTGTCCGAAGGTGCCAGTCTCTTGCTTCACAACTCCCCCCGATACCGGCCCTATGAAAATTTACCTGAAAACTTAAAATTTTCAATTTCGGAAAAAAGTGCCTGGATGTGTTCTATGGCATCTGAGAACACGTGAGAAACCAACAAAACTGTATTTGGAGGCCTAGAACGGGCGCAGTGGCTGTCCGAAGGTGCCAGTCTCTTGCTTCCCCGATACCGGGCCTATGAAAATTTACCTGAAAACTTAAAATTTTCAATTTCGGAAAAAAGTGCCTGGATGTGTTCTATGGCATCTGAGAACATGTGAGAAACCAACAAAACTGTATTTGGAGGCCTAGAACGGGCGCAGTGGCTGTCCGAAGGTGCCAGTCTCTTGCTTCACAACTCCCCCCGAACGGCCGATACCGGCCCTATGAAAATTTACCTGAAAACTTAAAATTTTCAATTTCGGAAAAAAGTGCCTGGATGTGTTCTATGGCATCTGAGAACATGTGAGAAACCAACAAAACTGTATTTGGAGGCCTAGAACGGGCGCAGTGGCTGTCCGAAGGTGCCAGTCTCTTGCTTCACACCTCCCCCCGAACGGCCGATACCGGCCCTATGAAAATTTACCTGAAAACTTAAAATTTTCAATTTCGGAAAAAAGTGTCTGGATGTGTTCTATGGCATCTGAGAACACGTGAGAAACCAACAAAACTGTATTTGGAGGCCTAGAACGGGCGCAGTGGCTGTCCGAAGGTGCCAATCTCTTGCTTCACAACTCCCCCCGATACCGGCCCTATGAAAATTTACCTGAAAACTTAAAATTTTCAATTTCGGAAAAAAGTGCCTGGATGTGTTCTATGGCATCTGAGAACACGTGAGAAACCAACAAAACTGTATCTGGAGGCCTAGAACGGGCGCAGTGGCTGTCCGAAGGTGCCAGTCTCTTGCTTCACAACTCCCCCCGATACCGGCCCTATGAAAATTTACCTGAAAACTTAAAATTTTCAATTTCGGAAAAAAGTGCCTGGATGTGTTCTATGGCATCTGAGAACATGTGAGAAACCAACAAAACTGTATTTGGAGGCCTAGAACGGGCGCAGTGGCTGTCCGAAGGTGCCAGTCTCTTGCTTCACAACTCTCCCCGAACGGCCGATACCGGCCCTATGAAAATTTACCTGAAAACTTAAAATTTTCAATTTCGGAAAAAAGTGCCTGGATGTGTTCTATGGCATCTGAGAACATGTGAGAAACCAACAAAACTGTATTTGGAGGCCTAGAACGGGCGCAGTGGCTGTCCGAAGGTGCCAGTCTCTTGCTTCACAACTCCCCCCCGATACCGGCCCTATGAAAATTTACCTGAAAACTTAAAATTTTCAATTTCGGAAAAAAGTGCCTGGATGTGTTCTATGGCATCTGAGAACACGTGAGAAACCAACAAAACTGTATTTGGAGGCCTAGAACGGGCGCAGTGGCTGTCCGAAGGTGCCAGTCTCTTGCTTCACAACTCCCCCCGAACGGCCGATACCGGCCCTATGAAAATGTACCTGAAAACTTAAAATTTTCAATTTCGGAAAAAAGTGCCTGGATGTGTTCTATGGCATCTGAGAACATGTGAGAAACCAACAAAACTGTATTTGGAGGCCTAGAACGGGCGCAGTGGCTGTCCGAAGGTGCCAGTCTCTTGCTTCACAACTCCCCCCGAACGGCCGATACCGGCCCTATGAAAATTTACCTGAAAACTTAAAATTTTCAATTTCGGAAAAAAGTGCCTGGATGTGTTCTATGGCATCTGAGAACATGTGAGAAACCAACAAAACTGTATTTGGAGGCCTAGAACGGGCGCAGTGGCTGTCCGAAGGTGCCAGTCTCTTGCTTCACAACTCCCCCCGAACGGCCGATACCGGCCCTATGAAAATTTACCTGAAAACTTAAAATTTTCAATTTCGGAAAAAAGTGCCTGGATGTGTTCTATGGCATCTGAGAACATGTGAGAAACCAACAAAACTGTATTTGGAGGCCTAGAACGGGCGCAGTGGCTGTCCGAAGGTGCCAGTCTTTTGCTTCACAACTCCCCCCGAACGGCCGATACCGGCCCTATGAAAATTTACCTGAAAACTTAAAATTTTCAATTTCGGAAAAAAGTGCCTGGATGTGTTCTATGGCATCTGAGAACATGTGAGAAACCAACAAAACTGTATTTGGAGGCCTAGAACGGGCGCAGTGGCTGTCCGAAGGTGCCAGTCTCTTGCTTCACAACTCTCCCCGATACCGGCCCTATGAAAATTTACCTGAAAACTTAAAATTTTCAATTTCGGAAAAAAGTGCCTGGATGTGTTCTATGGCATCTGAGAACATGTGAGAAACCAACAAAACTGTATTTGGAGGCCTAGAACGGGCGCAGTGGCTGTCCGAAGGTGCCAGTCTCTTGCTTCACAACTCCCCCCGAACGGCCGATACCGGCCCTATGAAAATTTACCTGAAAACTTAAAATTTTCAATTTCGGAAAAAAGTGCCTGGATGTGTTCTATGGCATCTGAGAACACGTGAGAAACCAACAAAACTGTATTTGGAGGCCTAGAACGGGCGCAGTGGCTGTCCGAAGGCGCCAGTCTCTTGCTTCACAACTCCCCCCGATACCGGCCCTATGAAAATTTACCTGAAAACTTAAAATTTTCAATTTCGGAAAAAAGTGCCTGGATGTGTTCTATGGCATCTGAGAACATGTGAGAAACCAACAAAACTGTATTTGGAGGCCTAGAACGGGCGCAGTGGCTGTCCGAAGGTGCCAGTCTCTTGCTTCACAACTCTCCCCGATACCGGCCCTATGAAAATTTACCTGAAAACTTAAAATTTTCAATTTCGGAAAAAAGTGCCTGGATGTGTTCTATGGCATCTGAGAACATGTGAGAAACCAACAAAACTGTATTTGGAGGCCTAGAACGGGCGCAGTGGCTGTCCGAAGGTGCCAGTCTCTTGCTTCACAACTCTCCCCGATACCGGCCCTATGAAAATTTACCTGAAAACTTAAAATTTTCAATTTCGGAAAAAAGTGCCTGGATGTGTTCTATGGCATCTGAGAACACGTGAGAAACCAACAAAACTGTATTTGGAGGCCTAGAACGGGCGCAGTGGCTGTCCGAAGGCGCCAGTCTCTTGCTTCACAACTCCCCCCGATACCGGCCCTATGAAAATTTACCTGAAAACTTAAAATTTTCAATTTCGGAAAAAAGTGCCTGGATGTGTTCTATGGCATCTGAGAACATGTGAGAAACCAACAAAACTGTATTTGGAGGCCTAGAACGGGCGCAGTGGCTGTCCGAAGGTGCCAGTCTCTTGCTTCACAACTCCCCCCGAACGGCCGATACCGGCCCTATGAAAATTAACCTGAAAACTTAAAATTTTCAATTTCGGAAAAAAGTGCCTGGATGTGTTCTATGGCATCTGAGAACACGTGAGAAACCAACAAAACTGTATTTGGAGGCCTAGAACGGGCGCAGTGGCTGTCCGAAGGTGCCAGTCTCTTGCTTCACAACTCCCCCCGATACCGGCCCTATAAAAATTTACCTGAAAACTTAAAATTTTCAATTTCGGAAAAAAGTGCCTGGATGTGTTCTATGGCATCTGAGAACATGTGAGAAACCAACAAAACTGTATTTGGAGGCCTAGAACGGGCGCAGTGGCTGTCCGAAGGTGCCAGTCTCTTGCTTCACAACTCCCCCCGAACGGCCGATACCGGCCCTATGAAAATTTACCTGAAAACTTAAAATTTTCAATTTCGGAAAAAAGTGCCTGGATGTGTTCTATGGCATCTGAGAACACGTGAGAAACCAACAAAACTGTATTTGGAGGCCTAGAACGGGCGCAGTGGCTGTCCGAAGGTGCCAGTCTCTTGCTTCACAACTCCCCCCGATACCGGCCCTATGAAAATTTACCTGAAAACTTAAAATTTTCAATTTCGGAAAAAAGTGCCTGGATGTGTTCTATGGCATCTGAGAACACGTGAGAAACCAACAAAACTGTATTTGGAGGCCTAGAACGGGCGCAGTGGCTGTCCGAAGGTGCCAGTCTCTTGCTTCACAACTCCCCCCGATACCGGCCCTATGAAAATTTACCTGCAAACTTAAAATTTTCAATTTCGGAAAAAAGTGCCTGGATGTGTTCTATGGCATCTGAGAACACGTGAGAAACCAACAAAACTGTATTTGGAGGCCTAGAACGGGCGCAGTGGCTGTCCGAAGGTGCCAGTCTCTTGCTTCACAACTCCCCCCGATACCGGCCCTATGAAAATTTACCTGAAAACTTAAAATTTTCAATTTCGGAATAAAGTGCCTGGATGTGTTCTATGGCATCTGAGAACATGTGAGAAACCAACAAAACTGTATTTGGAGGCCTAGAACGGGCGCAGTGGCTGTCCGAAGGTGCCAGTCTCTTGCTTCACAACTCTCCCCGATACCGGCCCTATGAAAATTTACCTGAAAACTTAAAATTTTCAATTTCGGAAAAAAGTGCCTGGATGTGTTCTATGGCATCTGAGAACACGTGAGAAACCAACAAAACTGTATTTGGAGGCCTAGAACGGGCGCAGTGGCTGTCCGAAGGCGCCAGTCTCTTGCTTCACAACTCCCCCCGATACCGGCCCTATGAAAATTTACCTGAAAACTTAAAATTTTCAATTTCGGAAAAAAGTGCCTGGATGTGTTCTATGGCATCTGAGAACATGTGAGAAACCAACAAAACTGTATTTGGAGGCCTAGAACGGGCGCAGTGGCTGTCCGAAGGTGCCAGTCTCTTGCTTCACAACTCTCCCCGATACCGGCCCTATGAAAATTTACCTGAAAACTTAAAATTTTCAATTTCGGAAAAAAGTGCCTGGATGTGTTCTATGGCATCTGAGAACATGTGAGAAACCAACAAAACTGTATTTGGAGGCCTAGAACGGGCGCAGTGGCTGTCCGAAGGTGCCAGTCTCTTGCTTCACAACTCTCCCCGATACCGGCCCTATGAAAATTTACCTGAAAACTTAAAATTTTCAATTTCGGAAAAAAGTGCCTGGATGTGTTCTATGGCATCTGAGAACACGTGAGAAACCAACAAAACTGTATTTGGAGGCCTAGAACGGGCGCAGTGGCTGTCCGAAGGTGCCAGTCTCTTGCTTCACAACTCCCCCCGAACGGCCGATACCGGCCCTATGAAAATTAACCTGAAAACTTAAAATTTTCAATTTCGGAAAAAAGTGCCTGGATGTGTTCTATGGCATCTGAGAACACGTGAGAAACCAACAAAACTGTATTTGGAGGCCTAGAACGGGCGCAGTGGCTGTCCGAAGGTGCCAGTCTCTTGCTTCACAACTCCCCCCGATACCGGCCCTATAAAAATTTACCTGAAAACTTAAAATTTTCAATTTCGGAAAAAAGTGCCTGGATGTGTTCTATGGCATCTGAGAACATGTGAGAAACCAACAAAACTGTATTTGGAGGCCTAGAACGGGCGCAGTGGCTGTCCGAAGGTGCCAGTCTCTTGCTTCACAACTCCCCCCGAACGGCCGATACCGGCCCTATGAAAATTTACCTGAAAACTTAAAATTTTCAATTTCGGAAAAAGTGCCTGGATGTGTTCTATGGCATCTGAGAACACGTGAGAAACCAACAAAACTGTATTTGGAGGCCTAGAACGGGCGCAGTGGCTGTCCGAAGGTGCCAGTCTCTTGCTTCACAACTCCCCCCGATACCGGCCCTATGAAAATTTACCTGAAAACTTAAAATTTTCAATTTCGGAAAAAAGTGCCTGGATGTGTTCTATGGCATCTGAGAACACGTGAGAAACCAACAAAACTGTATTTGGAGGCCTAGAACGGGCGCAGTGGCTGTCCGAAGGTGCCAGTCTCTTGCTTCACAACTCCCCCCGATACCGGCCCTATGAAAATTTACCTGCAAACTTAAAATTTTCAATTTCGGAAAAAAGTGCCTGGATGTGTTCTATGGCATCTGAGAACACGTGAGAAACCAACAAAACTGTATTTGGAGGCCTAGAACGGGCGCAGTGGCTGTCCGAAGGTGCCAGTCTCTTGCTTCACAACTCCCCCCGATACCGGCCCTATGAAAATTTACCTGAAAACTTAAAATTTTCAATTTCGGAATAAAGTGCCTGGATGTGTTCTATGGCATCTGAGAACATGTGAGAAACCAACAAAACTGTATTTGGAGGCCTAGAACGGGCGCAGTGGCTGTCCGAAGGTGCCAGTCTCTTGCTTCACAACTCTCCCCGATACCGGCCCTATGAAAATTTACCTGAAAACTTAAAATTTTCAATTTCGGAAAAAAGTGCCTGGATGTGTTCTATGGCATCTGAGAACATGTGAGAAACCAACAAAACTGTATTTGGAGGCCTAGAACGGGCGCAGTGGCTGTCCGAAGGTGCCAGTCTCTTGCTTCACAACTCCCCCCGATACCGGCCCTATGAAAATTTACCTGAAAACTTAAAATTTTCAATTTCGGAAAAAAGTGCCTGGATGTGTTCTATGGCATCTGAGAACATGTGAGAAACCAACAAAACTGTATTTGGAGGCCTAGAACGGGCGCAGTGGCTGTCCGAAGGTGCCAGTCTCTTGCTTCACAACTCCCCCCGATACCGGCCCTATGAAAATTTACCTGAAAACTTAAAATTTTCAATTTCGGAAAAAAGTGCCTGGATGTGTTCTATGGCATCTGAGAACACGTGAGAAACCAACAAAACTGTATTTGGAGGCCTAGAACGGGCGCAGTGGCTGTCCGAAGGTGCCAGTCTCTTGCTTCACAACTCCCCCCGATACCGGCCCTATGAAAATTTACCTGAAAACTTAAAATTTTCAATTTCGGAAAAAAGTGCCTGGATTTATTCTATGGCATCTGAGAACATGTGAGAAACCAACAAAACTGTATTTGGAGGCCTAGAACGGGCGCAGTGGCTGTCCGAAGGTGCCAGTCTCTTGCTTCACAACTCTCCCCAATACCGGCCCTATGAAAATTTACCTGAAAACTTAAAATTTTCAATTTCGGAAAAAAGTGCCTGGATGTGTTCTATGGCATCTAAGAACATGTGAGAAACCAACAAAACTGTATTTGGAGACCTAGAACGGGCGCAGTGGCTGTCCGAAGGTGCCAGTCTCTTGCTTCACAACTCCCCCCGATACCGGCCCTATGAAAATTTACCTGAAAACTTAAAATTTTCAATTTCGGAAAAAAGTGCCTGGATGTGTTCTATGGCATCTGAGAACATGTGAGAAACCAACAAAACTGTATTTGGAGGTCTAGAACGGGCGCAGTGGCTGTCCGAAGGTGCCAGTCTCTTGCTTCACAACTCCTCCCGAACGGCCGATACCGGCCCTATGAAAATTTACCTGAAAACTTAAAATTTTCAATTTCGGAAAAAAGTGCCTGGATGTGTTCTATGGCATCTGAGAACATGTGAGAAACCAACAAAACTGTATTTGGAGGCCTAGAACGGGCGCAGTGGCTGTCCGAAGGTGCCAGTCTCTTGCTTCACAACTCCCCCCGATACCGGCCCTATGAAAATTTACCTGAAAACTTAAAATTTTCAATTTCGGAAAAAAGTGCCTGGATGTGTTCTATGGCATCTGAGAACATGTGAGAAACCAACAAAACTGTATTTGGAGGCCTAGAACGGGCGCAGTGGCTGTCCGAAGGTGCCAGTCTCTTGCTTCACAACTCCCCCCGATACCGGCCCTATGAAAATTTACCTGAAAACTTAAAATTTTCAATTTCGGAAAAAAGTGCCTGGATGTGTTCTATGGCATCTGAGAACATGTGAGAAACCAACAAAACTGTATTTGGAGGCCTAGAACGGGCGCAGTGGCTGTCCGAAGGTGCCAGTCTCTTGCTTCACAACTCCCCCCGATACCGGCCCTATGAAAATTTACCTGAAAACTTAAAATTTTCAATTTCGGAAAAAAGTGCCTGGATGTGTTCTATGGCATCTGAGAACACGTGAGAAACCAACAAAACTGTATTTGGAGGCCTAGAACGGGCGCAGTGGCTGTCCGAAGGTGCCAGTCTCTTGCTTCACAACTCTCCCCGATACCGGCCCTATGAAAATTTACCTGAAAACTTAAAATTTTCAATTTCGGAAAAAAGTGCCTGGATGTGTTCTATGGCATCTGAGAACACGTGAGAAACCAACAAAACTGTATTTGGAGGCCTAGAACGGGCGCAGTGGCTGTCCGAAGGTGCCAGTCTCTTGCTTCACAACTCCCCCCGAACGGCCGATACCGGCCCTATGAAAATTTACCTGAAAACTTAAAATTTTCAATTTCGGAAAAAAGTGCCTGGATGTGTTCTATGGCATCTGAGAACATGTGAGAAACCAACAAAACTGTATTTGGAGGCCTAGAACGGGCGCAGTGGCTGTCCGAAGGTGCCAGTCTCTTGCTTCACAACTCTCCCCGATACCGGCCCTATGAAAATTTACCTGAAAACTTAAAATTTTCAATTTCGGAAAAAAGTGCCTGGATGTGTTCTATGGCATCTGAGAACACGTGAGAAACCAACAAAACTGTATTTGGAGGCCTAGAACGGGCGCAGTGGCTGTCCGAAGGTGCCAGTCTCTTGCTTCACAACTCTCCCCGATACCGGCCCTATGAAAATTTACCTGAAAACTTAAAATTTTCAATTTCGGAAAAAAGTGCCTGGATGTGTTCTATGGCATCTGAGAACATGTGAGAAACCAACAAAACTGTATTTGGAGGCCTAGAACGGGCGCAGTGGCTGTCCGAAGGTGCCAGTCTTTTGCTTCACAACTCCCCCCGAACGGCCGATACCGGCCCTATGAAAATTTACCTGAAAACTTAAAATTTTCAATTTCGGAAAAAAGTGCCTGGATGTGTTCTATGGCATCTGAGAACATGTGAGAAACCAACAAAACTGTATTTGGAGGCCTAGAACGGGCGCAGTGGCTGTCCGAAGGTGCCAGTCTCTTGCTTCACAACTCCCCCCGAACGGCCGATACCGGCCCTATGAAAATTTACCTGAAAACTTAAAATTTTCAATTTCGGAAAAAAGTGCCTGGATGTGTTCTATGGCATCTGAGAACACGTGAGAAACCAACAAAACTGTATTTGGAGGCCTAGAACGGGCGCAGTGGCTGTCCGAAGGTGCCAGTCTCTTGCTTCACAACTCCCCCCGATACCGGCCCTATGAAAATTTACCTGAAAACTTAAAATTTTCAATTTCGGAAAAAAGTGCCTGGATGTGTTCTATGGCATCTGAGAACACGTGAGAAACCAACAAAACTGTATTTGGAGGCCTAGAACGGGCGCAGTGGCTGTCCGAAGGTGCCAGTCTCTTGCTTCACAACTCCCCCCGATACCGGCCCTATGAAAATTTACCTGAAAACTTAAAATTTTCAATTTCCGAAAAAAGTGCCTGGATGTGTTCTATGGCATCTGAGAACATGTGAGAAACCAACAAAACTGTATTTGGAGGCCTAGAACGGGCGCAGTGGCTGTCCGAAGGTGCCAGTCTCTTGCTTCACAACTCTCCCCAATACCGGCCCTATGAAAATTTACCTGAAAACTTAAAATTTTCAATTTCGGAAAAAAGTGCCTGGATGTGTTCTATGGCATCTGAGAACATGTGAGAAACCAACAAAACTGTATTTGGAGGCCTAGAACGGGCGCAGTGGCTGTCCGAAGGTGCCAGTCTCTTGCTTCACAACTCCCCCCGATACCGGCCCTATGAAAATTTACCTGAAAACTTAAAATTTTCAATTTCCGAAAAAAGTGCCTGGATGTGTTCTATGGCATCTGAGAACATGTGAGAAACCAACAAAACTGTATTTGGAGACCTAGAACGGGCTCAGTGGCTGTCCGAAGGTGCCAGTCTCTTGCTTCACAACTCCCCCCGATACCGGCCCTATGAAAATTTACCTGAAAACTTAAAATTTTCAATTTCGGAAAAAAGTGCCTGGATGTGTTCTATGGCATCTGAGAACATGTGAGAAACCAACAAAACTGTATTTGGAGGCCTAGAACGGGCGCAGTGGCTGTCCGAAGGTGCCAGTCTCTTGCTTCACAACTCCCCCCGAACGGCCGATACCGGCCCTATGAAAATTTACCTGAAAACTTAAAATTTTCAATTTCGGAAAAAAGTGCCTGGATGTGTTCTATGGCATCTGAGAACATGTGAGAAACCAACAAAACTGTATTTGGAGGCCTAGAACGGGCGCAGTGGCTGTCCGAAGGTGCCAGTCTCTTGCTTCACAACTCCCCCCGATACCGGCCCTATGAAAATTTACCTGAAAACTTAAAATTTTCAATTTCGGAAAAAAGTGCCTGGATGTGTTCTATGGCATCTGAGAACATGTGAGAAACCAACAAAACTGTATTTGGAGGCCTAGAACGGGCGCAGTGGCTGTCCGAAGGTGCCAGTCTCTTGCTTCACAACTCCCCCCGATACCGGCCCTATGAAAATTTACCTGAAAACTTAAAATTTTCAATTTCGGAAAAAAGTGCCTGGATGTGTTCTATGGCATCTGAGAACATGTGAGAAACCAACAAAACTGTATTTGGAGGCCTAGAACGGGCGCAGTGGCTGTCCGAAGGTGCCAGTCTCTTGCTTCACAACTCCCCCCGATACCGGCCCTATGAAAATTTACCTGAAAACTTAAAATTTTCAATTTCGGAAAAAAGTGCCTGGATGTGTTTTATGGCATCTGAGAACACGTGAGAAACCAACAAAACTGTATTTGGAGGCCTAGAACGGGCGCAGTGGCTGTCCGAAGGTGCCAGTCTCTTGCTTCACAACTCTCCCCGATACCGGCCCTATGAAAATTTACCTGAAAACTTAAAATTTTCAATTTCGGAAAAAAGTGCCTGGATGTGTTTTATGGCATCTGAGAACATGTGAGAAACCAACAAAACTGTATTTGGAGGCCTAGAACGGGCGCAGTGGCTGTCCGAAGGTGCCAGTCTCTTGCTTCACAACTCTCCCCGATACCGGCCCTATGAAAATTTACCTGAAAACTTAAAATTTTCAATTTCGGAAAAAAGTGCCTGGATGTGTTCTATGGCATCTGAGAACATGTGAGAAACCAACAAAACTGTATTTGGAGGCCTAGAACGGGCGCAGTGGCTGTCCGAAGGTGCCAGTCTCTTGCTTCACAACTCTCCCCAATACTGGCCCTATGAAAATTTACCTGAAAACTTAAAATTTTCAATTTCGGAAAAAAGTGCCTGGATGTGTTCTATGGCATCTAAGAACATGTGAGAAACCAACAAAACTGTATTTGGAGACCTAGAACGGGCGCAGTGGCTGTCCGAAGGTGCCAGTCTCTTGCTTCACAACTCCCCCCGATACCGGCCCTATGAAAATTTACCTGAAAACTTAAAATTTTCAATTTCGGAAAAAAGTGCCTGGATGTGTTCTATGGCATCTGAGAACATGTGAGAAACCAACAAAACTGTATTTGGAGGCCTAGAACGGGCGCAGTGGCTGTCCGAAGGTGCCAGTCTCTTGCTTCACAACTCCCCCCGAACGGCCGATACCGGCCCTATGAAAATTTACCTGAAAACTTAAAATTTTCAATTTCGGAAAAAAGTGCCTGGATGTGTTCTATGGCATCTGAGAACATGTGAGAAACCAACAAAACTGTATTTGGAGGCCTAGAACGGGCGCAGTGGCTGTCCGAAGGTGCCAGTCTCTTGCTTCACAACTCCCCCCGATACCGGCCCTATGAAAATTTACCTGAAAACTTAAAATTTTCAATTTCGGAAAAAAGTGCCTGGATGTGTTCTATGGCATCTGAGAACATGTGAGAAACCAACAAAACTGTATTTGGAGGCCTAGAACGGGCGCAGTGGCTGTCCGAAGGTGCCAGTCTCTTGCTTCACAACTCCCCCCGATACCGGCCCTATGAAAATTTACCTGAAAACTTAAAATTTTCAATTTCGGAAAAAAGTGCCTGGATGTGTTCTATGGCATCTGAGAACATGTGAGAAACCAACAAAACTGTATTTGGAGGCCTAGAACGGGCGCAGTGGCTGTCCGAAGGTGCCAGTCTCTTGCTTCACAACTCCCCCCGATACCGGCCCTATGAAAATTTACCTGAAAACTTAAAATTTTCAATTTCGGAAAAAAGTGCCTGGATGTGTTCTATGGCATCTGAGAACATGTGAGAAACCAACAAAACTGTATTTGGAGGCCTAGAACGGGCGCAGTGGCTGTCCGAAGGTGCCAGTCTCTTGCTTCACAACTCTCCCCGATACCGGCCCTATGAAAATTTACCTGAAAACTTAAAATTTTCAATTTCGGAAAAAAGTGCCTGGATGTGTTTTATGGCATCTGAGAACACGTGAGAAACCAACAAAACTGTATTTGGAGGCCTAGAACGGGCGCAGTGGCTGTCCGAAGGTGCCAGTCTCTTGCTTCACAACTCTCCCCGATACCGGCCCTATGAAAATTTACCTGAAAACTTAAAATTTTCAATTTCGGAAAAAAGTGCCTGGATGTGTTCTATGGCATCTGAGAACATGTGAGAAATCAACAAAACTGTATTTGGAGGCCTAGAACGGGCGCAGTGGCTGTCCGAAGGTGCCAGTCTCTTGCTTCACAACTCCCCCCGATACCGGCCCTATGAAAATTTACCTGAAAACTTAAAATTTTCAATTTCGGAAAAAAGTGCCTGGATGTGTTCTATGGCATCTGAGAACATGTGAGAAACCAACAAAACTGTATTTGGAGGCCTAGAACGGGCGCAGTGGCTGTCCGAAGGTGCCAGTCTCTTGCTTCACAACTCCCCCCGATACCGGCCCTATGAAAATTTACCTGAAAACTTAAAATTTTCAATTTCGGAAAAAAGTGCCTGGATGTGTTCTATGGCATCTGAGAACACGTGAGAAACCAACAAAACTGTATTTGGAGGCCTAGAACGGGCGCAGTGGCTGTCCGAAGGTGCCAGTCTCTTGCTTCACAACTCTCCCCGAACGGCCGATACCGGCCCTATGAAAATTTACCTGAAAACTTAAAATTTTCAATTTCGGAAAAAAGTGCCTGGATGTGTTCTATGGCATCTGAGAACACGTGAGAAACCAACAAAACTGTATTTGGAGGCCTAGAACGGGCGCAGTGGCTGTCCGAAGGTGCCAGTCTCTTGCTTCACAACTCTCCCCGAACGGCCGATACCGGCCCTATGAAAATTTACCTTGAAACTTAAAATTTTCAATTTCGGAAAAAAGTGCCTGGATGTGTTCTATGGCATCTGAGAACACGTGAGAAACCAACAAAACTGTATTTGGAGGCCTAGAACGGGCGCAGTGGCTGTCCGAAGGTGCCAGTCTCTTGCTTCACAACTCCCCCCGAACGGCCGATACCGGCCCTATGAAAATTTACCTGAAAACTTAAAATTTTCAATTTCGGAAAAAGTGCCTGGATGTGTTCTATGGCATCTGAGAACATGTGAGAAACCAACAAAACTGTATTTGGAGGCCTAGAACGGGCGCAGTGGCTGTCCGAAGGTGCCAGTCTCTTGCTTCACAACTCTCCCCGATACCGGCCCTATGAAAATTTACCTGAAAACTTAAAATTTTCAATTTCGGAAAAAAGTGCCTGGATGTGTTCTATGGCATCTGAGAACACGTGAGAAACCAACAAAACTGTATTTGGAGGCCTAGAACGGGCGCAGTGGCTGTCCGAAGGTGCCAGTCTCTTGCTTCACAACTCTCCCCGATACCGGCCCTATGAAAATTTACCTGAAAACTTAAAATTTTCAATTTCGGAAAAAAGTGCCTGGATGTGTTCTATGGCATCTGAGAACATGTGAGAAACCAACAAAACTGTATTTGGAGGCCTAGAACGGGCGCAGTGGCTGTCCGAAGGTGCCAGTCTCTTGCTTCGCAACTCTCCCCGATACCGGCCCTATGAAAATTGACCTGAAAACTTAAAATTTTCAATTTCGGAAAAAAGTGCCTGGATGTGTTCTATGGCATCTGAGAACACGTGAGAAACCAACAAAACTGTATTTGGAGGCCTAGAACGGGCGCAGTGGCTGTCCGAAGGTGCCAGTCTCTTGCTTCACAACTCTCCCCGATACCGGCCCTATGAAAATTTACCTGAAAACTTAAAATTTTCAATTTCGGAAAAAAGTGCCTGGATGTGTTCTATGGCATCTGAGAACATGTGAGAAACCAACAAAACTGTATTTGGAGGCCTAGAACGGGCGCAGTGGCTGTCCGAAGGTGCCAGTCTCTTGCTTCACAACTCCCCCCGAACGGCCGATACCGGCCCTATGAAAATTTACCTGAAAACTTAAAATTTTCAATTTCGGAAAAAAGTGCCTGGATGTGTTCTATGGCATCTGAGAACACGTGAGAAACCAACAAAACTGTATTTGGAGGCCTAGAACGGGCGCAGTGGCTGTCCGAAGGTGCCAGTCTCTTGCTTCACAACTCCCCCCGATACCGGTCCTATGAAAATTTACCTGAAAACTTAAAATTTTCAATTTCGGAAAAAAGTGCCTGGATGTGTTCTATGGCATCTGAGAACATGTGAGAAACCAACAAAACTGTATTTGGAGGCCTAGAACGGGCGCAGTGGCTGTCCGAAGGTGCCAGTCTCTTGCTTCACAACTCTCCCCGATACCGGCCCTATGAAAATTTACCTGAAAACTTAAAATTTTCAATTTCGGAAAAAAGTGGCTGGATGTGTTCTATGGCATCTGAGAACATGTGAGAAACCAACAAAACTGTATTTGGAGGCCTAGAACGGGCGCAGTGGCTGTCCGAAGGTGCCAGTCTCTTGCTTCACAACTCCCCCCGATACCGGCCCTATGAAAATTTACCTGAAAACTTAAAATTTTCAATTTCGGAAAAAAGTGCCTGGATGTGTTCTATGGCATCTGAGAACACGTGAGAAACCAACAAAACTGTATTTGGAGGCCTAGAACGGGCGCAGTGGCTGTCCGAAGGTGCCAGTCTCTTGCTTCACAACTCCCCCCGATACCGGCCCTATGAAAATTTACCTGAAAACTTAAAATTTTCAATTTCGGAAAAAAGTGCCTGGATGTGTTCTATGGCATCTGAGAACATGTGAGAAACCAACAAAACTGTATTTGGAGGCCTAGAACGGGCGCAGTGGCTGTCCGAAGGTGCCAGTCTCTTGCTTCACAACTCCCCCCGATACCGGCCCTATGAAAATTTTCCTGAAAACTTAAAATTTTCAATTTCGGAAAAAAGTGCCTGGATGTGTTCTATGGCATCTGAGAACACGTGAGAAACCAACAAAACTGTATTTGGAGGCCTAGAACGGGCGCAGTGGCTGTCCGAAGGTGCCAGTCTCTTGCTTCACAACTCCCCCCGAACGGAAGATACCGGCCCTATGAAAATTTACCTGAAAACTTAAAATTTTCAATTTCGGAAAAAAGTGCCTGGATGTGTTCTATGGCATCTGAGAACATGTGAGAAACCAACAAAACTGTATTTGGAGGCCTAGAACGGGCGCAGTGGCTGTCCGAAGGTGCCAGTCTCTTGCTTCACAACTCTCCCCGATACCGGCCCTATGAAAATTTACCTGAAAACTTAAAATTTTCAATTTCGGAAAAAAGTGCCTGGATGTGTTCTATGGCATCTGAGAACACGTGAGAAACCAACAAAACTGTATTTGGAGGCCTAGAACGGGCGCAGTGGCTGTCCGAAGGTGCCAGTCTCTTGCTTCACAACTCTCCCCGATACCGGCCCTATGAAAATTTACCTGAAAACTTAAAATTTTCAATTTCGGAAAAAAGTGCCTGGATGTGTTCTATGGCATCTGAGAACATGTGAGAAACCAACAAAACTGTATTTGGAGGCCTAGAACGGGCGCAGTGGCTGTCCGAAGGTGCCAGTCTCTTGCTTCACAACTCTCCCCGATACCGGCCCTATGAAAATTTACCTGAAAACTTAAAATTTTCAATTTCGGAAAAAAGTGCCTGGATGTGTTCTATGGCGTCTGAGAACATGTGAGAAACCAACAAAACTGTATTTGGAGGCCTAGAACGGGCGCAGTGGCTGTCCGAAGGTGCCAGTCTCTTGCTTCACAACTCCCCCCGATACCGGCCCTATGAAAATTTACCTGAAAACTTAAAATTTTCAATTTCGGAAAAAAGTGCCTGGATGTGTTCTATGGCATCTGAGAACATGTGAGAAACCAACAAAACTGTATTTGGAGGCCTAGAACGGGCGCAGTGGCTGTCCGAAGGTGCCAGTCTCTTGCTTCACAACTCCCCCCGATACCGGCCCTATGAAAATTTACCTGAAAACTTAAAATTTTCAATTTCGGAAAAAAGTGCCTGGATGTGTTCTATGGCATCTGAGAACACGTGAGAAACCAACAAAACTGTATTTGGAGGCCTAGAACGGGCGCAGTGGCTGTCCGAAGGTGCCAGTCTCTTGCTTCACAACTCCCCCCGATACCGGCCCTATGAAAATTTACCTGAAAACTTAAAATTTTCAATTTCGGAAAAAAGTGCCTGGATGTGTTCTATGGCATCTGAGAACACGTGAGAAACCAACAAAACTGTATTTGGAGGCCTAGAACGGGCGCAGTGGCTGTCCGAAGGTGCCAGTCTCTTGCTTCACAACTCCCCCCGAACGGCCGATACCGGCCCTATGAAAATTTACCTGAAAACTTAAAATTTTCAATTTCGGAAAAAAGTGCCTGGATGTGTTCTATGGCATCTGAGAACATGTGAGAAACCAACAAAACTGTATTTGGAGGCCTAGAACGGGCGCAGTGGCTGTCCGAAGGTGCCAGTCTCTTGCTTCACAACTCCCCCCGATACCGGCCCTATGAAAATTTACCTGAAAACTTAAAATTTTCAATTTCGAAAAAAAGTGCCTGGATGTGTTCTATGGCATCTGAGAACACGTGAGAAACCAACAAAACTGTATTTGGAGGCCTAGAACGGGCGCAGTGGCTGTCCGAAGGTGCCAGTCTCTTGCTTCACAACTCTCCCCGATACCGGCCCTATGAAAATTTACCTGAAAACTTAAAATTTTCAATTTCGGAAAAAAGTGCCTGGATGTGTTCTATGGCATCTGAGAACATGTGAGAAACCAACAAAACTGTATTTGGAGGCCTAGAACGGGCGCAGTGGCTGTCCGAAGGTGCCAGTCTCTTGCTTCACAACTCCCCCCGAACGGCCGATACCGGCCCTATGAAAATTTACCTGAAAACTTAAAATTTTCAATTTCGGAAAAAAGTGCCTGGATGTGTTCTATGGCATCTGAGAACACGTGAGAAACCAACAAAACTGTATTTGGAGGCCTAGAACGGGCGCAGTGGCTGTCCGAAGGTGCCAGTCTCTTGCTTCACAACTCCCCCCGAACGGCCGATACCGGCCCTATGAAAATTTGCCTGAAAACTTAAAATTTTCAATTTCGGAAAAAAGTGCCTGGATGTGTTCTATGGCATCTGAGAACACGTGAGAAACCAACAAAACTGTATTTGGAGGCCTAGAACGGGCGCAGTGGCTGTCCGAAGGTGCCAGTCTCTTGCTTCACAACTCCCCCCGAACGGCCGATACCGGCCCTATGAAAATTTACCTGAAAACTTAAAATTTTCAATTTCGGAAAAAAGTGCCTGGATGTGTTCTATGGCATCTGAGAACATGTGAGAAACCAACAAAACTGTATTTGGAGGCCTAGAACGGGCGCAGTGGCTGTCCGAAGGTGCCAGTCTCTTGCTTCACAACTCCCCCCGAACGGCCGATACCGGCCCTATGAAAATTTACCTGAAAACTTAAAATTTTCAATTTCGGAAAAAAGTGCCTGGATGTGTTCTATGGCATCTGAGAACATGTGAGAAACCAACAAAACTGTATTTGGAGGCCTAGAACGGGCGCAGTGGCTGTCCGAAGGTGCCAGTCTCTTGCTTCACAACTCTCCCCGATACCGGCCCTATGAAAATTTACCTGAAAACTTAAAATTTTCAATTTCGGAAAAAAGTGCCTGGATGTGTTCTATGGCATCTGAGAACACGTGAGAAACCAACAAAACTGTATTTGGAGGCCTAGAACGGGCGCAGTGGCTGTCCGAAGGTGCCAGTCTCTTGCTTCACAACTCCCCCCGAACGGCCGATACCGGCCCTATGAAAATTTACCTGAAAACTTAAAATTTTCAATTTCGGAAAAAAGTGCCTGGATGTGTTCTATGGCATCTGAGAACACGTGAGAAACCAACAAAACTGTATTTGGAGGCCTAGAACGGGAGCAGTGGCTGTCCGAAGGTGCCAGTCTCTTGCTTCACAACTCTCCCCGATACCGGCCCTATGAAAATTTACCTGAAAACTTAAAATTTTCAATTTCGGAAAAAAGTGCCTGGATGTGTTCTATGGCATCTGAGAACACGTGAGAAACCAACAAAACTGTATTTGGAGGCCTAGAACGGGCGCAGTGGCTGTCCGAAGGTGCCAGTCTCTTGCTTCACAACTCTCCTCGATACCGGCCCTATGAAAATTTACCTGAAAACTTAAAATTTTCAATTTCGGAAAAAAGTGCCTGGATGTGTTCTATGGCATCTGAGAACATGTGAGAAACCAACAAAACTGTATTTGGAGGCCTAGAACGGGCGCAGTGGCTGTCCGAAGGTGCCAGTCTCTTGCTTCACAACTCCCTCCGAACGGCCGATACCGGCCCTATGAAAATTTACCTGAAAACTTAAAATTTTCAATTTCGGAAAAAAGTGCCTGGATGTGTTCTATGGCATCTGAGAACACGTGAGAAACCAACAAAACTGTATTTGGAGGCCTAGAACGGGCGCAGTGGCTGTCCGAAGGTGCCAGTCTCTTGCTTCACAACTCCCCCCGAACGGCCGATACCGGCCCTATGAAAATTTACCTGAAAACTTGAAATTTCAATTTCGGAAAAAAGTGCCTGGATGTGTTATATGGCATCTGAGAACACGTGAGAAACCAACAAAACTGTATTTGGAGGCCTAGAACGGGCGAAGTGGCTGTCCGAAAGTGCCAGTCTCTTGCTTCACAACTCTCCCCGATACCGGCCCTATGAAAATTTACCTGAAAACTTAAAATTTTCAATTTCGGAAAAAAGTGCCTGGATGTGTTCTATGGCATCTGAGAACATGTGAGAAACCAACAAAACTGTATTTGGAGGCCTAGAACGGGCGCAGTGGCTGTCCGAAGGTGCCAGTCTCTTGCTTCACAACTCCCCCCGATACCGGCCCTATGAAAATTTACCTGAAAACTTAAAATTTTCAATTTCGGAAAAAAGTGCCTGGATGTGTTCTATGGCATCTGAGAACACGTGAGAAACCAACAAAACTGTATTTGGAGGCCTAGAACGGGCGCAGTGGCTGTCCGAAGGTGCCAGTCTCTTGCTTCACAACTCCCCCCGAACGGCCGATACCGGCCCTATGAAAATTTACCTGAAAACTTAAAATTTTCAATTTCGGAAAAAAGTGCCTGGATGTGTTCTATGGCATCTGAGAACACGTGAGAAACCAACAAAACTGTATTTGGAGGCCTAGAACGGGCGCAGTGGCTGTCCGAAGGTGCCAGTCTCTTGCTTCACAACTCCCCCCGAACGGCCGATACCGGCCCTATGAAAATTTACCTGAAAACTTAAAATTTTCAATTTCGGAAAAAAGTGCCTGGATGTGTTCTATGGCATCTGAGAACATGTGAGAAACCAACAAAACTGTATTTGGAGGCCTAGAACGGGCGCAGTGGCTGTCCGAAGGTGCCAGTCTCTTGCTTCACAACTCCCCCCGAACGGCCGATACCGGCCCTATGAAAATTTACCTGAAAACTTAAAATTTTCAATTTCGGAAAAAAGTGCCTGGATGTGTTCTATGGCATCTGAGAACATGTGAGAAACCAACAAAACTGTATTTGGAGGCCTAGAACGGGCGCAGTGGCTGTCCGAAGGTGCCAGTCTCTTGCTTCACAACTCTCCCCGATACCGGCCCTATGAAAATTTACCTGAAAACTTAAAATTTTCAATTTCGGAAAAAAGTGCCTGGATGTGTTCTATGGCATCTGAGAACACGTGAGAAACCAACAAAACTGTGTTTGGAGGCCTAGAACGGGCGCAGTGGCTGTCCGAAGGTGCCAGTCTCTTGCTTCACAACTCCCCCCGAACGACCGATACCGGCCCTATGAAAATTTACCTGAAAACTTAAAATTTTCAATTTCGGAAAAAAGTGCCTGGATGTGTTCTATGGCATCTGAGAACATGTGAGAAACCAACAAAACTGTATTTGGAGGCCTAGAACGGGCGCAGTGGCTGTCCGAAGGTGCCAGTCTCTTGCTTCACAACTCTCCCCGATACCGGCCCTATGAAAATTTACCTGAAAACTTAAAATTTTCAATTTCGGAAAAAAGTGCCTGGATGTGTTCTATGGCATCTGAGAACACGTGAGAAACCAACAAAACTGTATTTGGAGGCCTAGAACGGGCGCAGTGGCTGTCCGAAGGTGCCAGTCTCTTGCTTCACAACTCCCCCCGAACGGCCCTATGAAAATTTACCTGAAAACTTAAAATTTTCAATTTCGGAAAAAAGTGCCTGGATGTGTTCTATGGCATCTGAGAACACGTGAGAAACCAACAAAACTGTATTTGGAGGCCTAGAACGGGCGCAGTGGCTGTCCGAAGGTGCCAGTCTCTTGCTTCGCAACTCTCCCCGATACCGGCCCTATGAAAATTTACCTGAAAACTTAAAATTTTCAATTTCGGAAAAAAGTGCCTGGATGTGTTCTATGGCATCTGAGAACATGTGAGAAACCAACAAAACTGTATTTGGAGGCCTAGAACGGGCGCAGTGGCTGTCCGAAGGTGCCAGTCTCTTGCTTCACAACTCCCCCCGAACGGCCGATACCGGCCCTATGAAAATTTACCTGAAAACTTAAAATTTTCAATTTCGGAAAAAAGTGCCTGGATGTGTTCTATGGCATCTGAGAACATGTGAGAAACCAACAAAACTGTATTTGGAGGCCTAGAACGGGCGCAGTGGCTGTCCGAAGGTGCCAGTCTCTTGCTTCACAACTCTCCCCGATACCGGCCCTATGAAAATTTACCTGAAAACTTAAAATTTTCAATTTCGGAAAAAAGTGCCTGGATGTGTTCTATGGCATCTGAGAACATGTGAGAAACCAACAAAACTGTATTTGGAGGCCTAGAACGGGCGCAGTGGCTGTCCGAAGGTGCCAGTCTCTTGCTTCACAACTCCCCCCGAACGGCCGATACCGGCCCTATGAAAATTTACCTGAAAACTTAAAATTTTCAATTTCGGAAAAAAGTGCCTGGATGTGTTCTATGGCATCTGAGAACACGTGAGAAACCAACAAAACTGTATTTGGAGGCCTAGAACGGGCGCAGTGGCTGTCCGAAGGTGCCAGTCTCTTGCTTCACAACTCTCCCCGAACGGCCGATACCGGCCCTATGAAAATTTACCTGAAAACTTAAAATTTTCAATTTCGGAAAAAAGTGCCTGGATGTGTTCTATTTCTTCACAACTCCCCCCGATACCGGCCCTATGAAAATTTACCTGAAAACTTAAAATTTTCAATTTCGGAAAAAAGTGCCTGGATGTGTTCTATGGCATCTGAGAACACGTGAGAAACCAACAAAACTGTATTTGGAGGCCTAGAACGGGCGCAGTGGCTGTCCGAAGGTGCCAGTCTCTTGCTTCACAACTCTCCCCGATACCGGCCCTATGAAAATTTACCTGAAAACTTAAAATTTTCAATTTCGGAAAAAAGTGCCTGGATGTGTTCTATGGCATCTGAGAACATGTGAGAAACCAACAAAACTGTATTTGGAGGCCTAGAACGGGCGCAGTGGCTGTCCGAAGGTGCCAGTCTCTTGCTTCACAACTCCCCCCGAACGGCCGATACCGGCCCTATGAAAATTTACCTGAAAACTTAAAATTTTCAATTTCGGAAAAAAGTGCCTGGATGTGTTCTATGGCATCTGAGAACACGTGAGAAACCAACAAAACTGTATTTGGAGGCCTAGAACGGGCGCAGTGGCTGTCCGAAGGTGCCAGTCTCTTGCTTCACAACTCTCCCCGATACCGGCCCTATGAAAATTTACCTGAAAACTTAAAATTTTCAATTTCGGAAAAAAGTGCCTGGATGTGTTCTATGGCATCTGAGAACATGTGAGAAACCAACAAAACTGTATTTGGAGGCCTAGAACGGGCGCAGTGGCTGTCCGAAGGTGCCAGTCTCTTGCTTCACAACTCTCCCCGATACCGGCCCTATGAAAATTTACCTGAAAACTTAAAATTTTCAATTTCGGAAAAAAGTGCCTGGATGTGTTCTATGGCATCTGAGAACATGTGAGAAACCAACAAAACTGTATTTGGAGGCCTAGAACGGGCGCAGTGGCTGTCCGAAGGTGCCAGTCTCTTGCTTCACAACTCCCCCCGAACGGCCGATACCGGCCCTATGAAAATTTACCTGAAAACTTAAAATTTTCAATTTCGGAAAAAAGTGCCTGGATGTGTTCTATGGCATCTGAGAACACGTGAGAAACCAACAAAACTGTATTTGGAGGCCTAGAACGGGCGCAGTGGCTGTCCGAAGGTGCCAGTCTCTTGCTTCACAACTCCCCCCGATACCGGCCCTATGAAAATTTACCTGAAAACTTAAAATTTTCAATTTCGGAAAAAAGTGCCTGGATGTGTTCTATGGCATCTGAGAACATGTGAGAAACCAACAAAACTGTATTTGGAGGCCTAGAACGGGCGCAGTGGCTGTCCGAAGGTGCCAGTCTCTTGCTTCACAACTCCCCCCGATACCGGCCCTATGAAAATTTACCTGAAAACTTAAAATTTTCAATTTCGGAAAAAAGTGCCTGGATGTGTTCTATGGCATCTGAGAACATGTGAGAAACCAACAAAACTGTATTTGGAGGCCTAGAACGGGCGCAGTGGCTGTCCGAAGGTGCCAGTCTCTTGCTTCACAACTCCCCCCGATACCGGCCCTATGAAAATTTACCTGAAAACTTAAAATTTTCAATTTCGGAAAAAAGTGCCTGGATGTGTTCTATGGCATCTGAGAACATGTGAGAAACCAACAAAACTGTATTTGGAGGCCTAGAACGGGCGCAGTGGCTGTCCGAAGGTGCCAGTCTCTTGCTTCACAACTCCCCCCGATACCGGCCCTATGAAAATTTACCTGAAAACTTAAAATTTTCAATTTCGGAAAAAAGTGCCTGGATGTGTTCTATGGCATCTGAGAACATGTGAGAAACCAACAAAACTGTATTTGGAGGCCTAGAACGGGCGCAGTGGCTGTCCGAAGGTGCCAGTCTCTTGCTTCACAACTCCCCCCGAACGGCCGATACCGGCCCTATGAAAATTTACCTGAAAACTTAAAATTTTCAATTTCGGAAAAAAGTGCCTGGATGTGTTCTATGGCATCTGAGAACATGTGAGAAACCAACAAAACTGTATTTGGAGGCCTAGAACGGGCGCAGTGGCTGTCCGAAGGTGCCAGTCTCTTGCTTCACAACTCCCCCCGAACGGCCGATACCGGCCCTATGAAAATTTACCTGAAAACTTAAAATTTTCAATTTCGGAAAAAAGTGCCTGGATGTGTTCTATGGCATCTGAGAACACGTGAGAAACCAACAAAACTGTATTTGGAGGCCTAGAACGGGCGCAGTGGCTGTCCGAAGGTGCCAGTCTCTTGCTTCACAACTCCCCCCGATACCGGCCCTATGAAAATTTACCTGAAAACTTAAAATTTTCAATTTCGGAAAAAAGTGCCTGGATGTGTTCTATGGCATCTGAGAACATGTGAGAAACCAACAAAACTGTATTTGGAGGCCTAGAACGGGCGCAGTGGCTGTCCGAAGGTGCCAGTCTCTTGCTTCACAACTCTCCCCGATACCGGCCCTATGAAAATTTACCTGAAAACTTAAAATTTTCAATTTCGGAAAAAAGTGCCTGGATGTGTTCTATGGCATCTGAGAACATGTGAGAAACCAACAAAACTGTATTTGGAGGCCTAGAACGGGCGCAGTGGCTGTCCGACGGTGCCAGTCTCTTGCTTCACAACTCCCCCCGATACCGGCCCTATGAAAATTTACCTGAAAACTTAAAATTTTCAATTTCGGAAAAAAGTGCCTGGATGTGTTCTATGGCATCTGAGAACACGTGAGAAACCAACAAAACTGTATTTGGAGGCCTAGAACGGGCGCAGTGGCTGTCCGAAGGTGCCAGTCTCTTGCTTCACAACTCTCCCCGATACCGGTCCTATGAAAATTTACCTGAAAACTTAAAATTTTCAATTTCGGAAAAAAGTGCCTGGATGTGTTCTATGGCATCTGAGAACATGTGAGAAACCAACAAAACTGTATTTGGAGGCCTAGAACGGGCGCAGTGGCTGTCCGAAAGGTGCCAGTCTCTTGCTTCACAACTCCCCCCGATACGGCCCTATGAAAATTTACCTGAAAACTTAAAATTTTCAATTTCGGAAAAAAGTGCCTGGATGTGTTCTATGGCATCTGAGAACATGTGAGAAACCAACAAAACTGTATTTGGAGGCCTAGAACGGGCGCAGTGGCTGTCCGAAGGTGCCAGTCTCTTGCTTCACAACTCCCCCCGAACGGCCGATACCGGCCCTATGAAAATTTACCTGAAAACTTAAAATTTTCAATTTCGGAAAAAAGTGCCTGGATGTGTTCTATGGCATCTGAGAACATGTGAGAAACCAACAAAACTGTATTTGGAGGCCTAGAACGGGCGCAGTGGCTGTCCGAAGGTGCCAGTCTCTTGCTTCACAACTCCCCCCGAACGGCCGATACCGGCCCTATGAAAATTTACCTGAAAACTTAAAATTTTCAATTTCGGAAAAAAGTGCCTGGATGTGTTCTATGGCATCTGAGAACACGTGAGAAACCAACAAAACTGTATTTGGAGGCCTAGAACGGGCGCAGTGGCTGTCCGAAGGTGCCAGTCTCTTGCTTCACAACTCCCCCCGAACGGCCGATACCGGCCCTATGAAAATTTACCTGAAAACTTAAAATTTTCAATTTCGGAAAAAAGTGCCTGGATGTGTTCTATGGCATCTGAGAACATGTGAGAAACCAACAAAACTGTATTTGGAGGCCTAGAACGGGCGCAGTGGCTGTCCGAAGGTGCCAGTCTCTTGCTTCACAACTCCCCCTGATACCGGCCCTATGAAAATTTACCTGAAAACTTAAAATTTTCAATTTCGGAAAAAAGTGCCTGGATGTGTTCTATGGCATCTGAGAACATGTGAGAAACCAACAAAACTGTATTTGGAGGCCTAGAACGGGCGCAGTGGCTGTCCGAAGGTGCCAGTCTCTTGCTTCACAACTCCCCCCGAACGGCCGATACCGCCCCTATGAAAATTTACCTGAAAACTTAAAATTTTCAATTTCGGAAAAAAGTGTCTGGATGTGTTCTATGGCATCTGAGAACATGTGAGAAACCAACAAAACTGTATTTGGAGGCCTAGAACGGGCGCAGTGGCTGTCCGAAGGTGCCAGTCTCTTGCTTCACAACTCCCCCCGAACGGCCGATACCGGCCCTATGAAAATTTACCTGAAAACTTAAAATTTTCAATTTCGGAAAAAAGTGCCTGGATGTGTTCTATGGCATCTGAGAACATGTGAGAAACCAACAAAACTGTATTTGGAGGCCTAGAACGGGCGCAGTGGCTGTCCGAAGGTGCCAGTCTCTTGCTTCACAACTCCCCCCGAACGGCCGATACCGGCCCTATGAAAATTTACCTGAAAACTTAAAATTTTCAATTTCGGAAAAAAGTGCCTGGATGTGTTCTATGGCATCTGAGAACATGTGAGAAACCAACAAAACTGTATTTGGAGGCCTAGAACGGGCGCAGTGGCTGTCCGAAGGTGCCAGTCTCTTGCTTCACAACTCCCCCCGAACGGCCGATACCGGCCCTATGAAAATTTACCTGAAAACTTAAAATTTTCAATTTCGGAAAAAAGTGCCTGGATGTGTTCTATGGCATCTGAGAACATGTGAGAAACCAACAAAACTGTATTTGGAGGCCTAGAACGGGCGCAGTGGCTGTCCGAAGGTGCCAGTCTCTTGCTTCACAACTCTCCCCGATACCGGCCCTATGAAAATTTACCTGAAAACTTAAAATTTTCAATTTCGGAAAAAAGTGCCTGGATGTGTTCTATGGCATCTGAGAACATGTGAGAAACCAACAAAACTGTATTTGGAGGCCTAGAACGGGCGCAGTGGCTGTCCGAAGGTGCCAGTCTCTTGCTTCACAACTCTCCCCCGATACCGGCCCTATGAAAATTTACCTGAAAACTTAAAATTTTCAATTTCGGAAAAAAGTGCCTGGATGTGTTCTATGGCATCTGAGAACATGTGAGAAACCAACAAAACTGTATTTGGAGGCCTAGAACGGGCGCAGTGGCTGTCCGAAGGTGCCAGTCTCTTGCTTCACAACTCCCCGACGGCCGATACCGGCCCTATGAAAATTTACCTGAAAACTTAAAATTTTCAATTTCGGAAAAAAGTGCCTGGATGTGTTCTATGGCATCTGAGAACACGTGAGAAACCAACAAAACTGTATTTGGAGGCCTAGAACGGGCGCAGTGGCTGTCCGAAGGTGCCAGTCTCTTGCTTCACAACTCCCCCGAACGGCCGATACCGCCCTATGAAAATTTACCTGAAAACTTAAAATTTTCAATTTCGGAAAAAAGTGCCTGGATGTGTTCTATGGCATCTGAGAACACGTGAGAAACCAACAAAACTGTATTTGGAGGCCTAGAACGGGCGCAGTGGCTGTCCGAAGGTGCCAGTCTCTTGCTTCACAACTCCCCCGACGGCCGATACCGGCCCTATGAAAATTTACCTGAAAACTTAAAATTTTCAATTTCGGAAAAAAGTGCCTGGATGTGTTCTATGGCATCTGAGAACACGTGAGAAACCAACAAAACTGTATTTGGAGGCCTAGAACGGGCGCAGTGGCTGTCCGAAGGTGCCAGTCTCTTGCTTCACAACTCCCCCGAACGGCCGATACCGGCCCTATGAAAATTTACCTGAAAACTTAAAATTTTCAATTTCGGAAAAAAGTGCCTGGATGTGTTCTATGGCATCTGAGAACACGTGAGAAACCAACAAAACTGTATTTGGAGGCCTAGAACGGGCGCAGTGGCTGTCCGAAGGTGCCAGTCTCTTGCTTCACAACTCCCCCCCGATACCGGCCCTATGAAAATTTACCTGAAAACTTAAAATTTTCAATTTCGGAAAAAAGTGCCTGGATGTGTTCTATGGCATCTGAGAACACTGTGAGAAACCAACAAAACTGTATTTGGAGGCCTAGAACGGGCGCAGTGGCTGTCCGAAGGTGCCAGTCTCTTGCTTCACAACTCTCCCCCGATACCGGCCCTATGAAAATTTACCTGAAAACTTAAAATTTTCAATTTCGGAAAAAAGTGCCTGGATGTGTTCTATGGCATCTGAGAACATGTGAGAAACCAACAAAACTGTATTTGGAGGCCTAGAACGGGCGCAGTGGCTGTCCGAAGGTGCCAGTCTCTTGCTTCACAACTCTCCCCGATACCGGCCCTATGAAAATTTACCTGAAAACTTAAAATTTTCAATTTCGGAAAAAAGTGCCTGGATGTGTTCTATGGCATCTGAGAACATGTGAGAAACCAACAAAACTGTATTTGGAGGCCTAGAACGGGCGCAGTGGCTGTCCGAAGGTGCCAGTCTCTTGCTTCACAACTCTCCCCGATACCGGCCCTATGAAAATTTACCTGAAAACTTAAAATTTTCAATTTCGGAAAAAAGTGCCTGGATGTGTTCTATGGCATCTGAGAACATGTGAGAAACCAACAAAACTGTATTTGGAGGCCTAGAACGGGCGCAGTGGCTGTCCGAAGGTGCCAGTCTCTTGCTTCACAACTCTCCCCGATACCGGCCCTATGAAAATTTACCTGAAAACTTAAAATTTTCAATTTCGGAAAAAAGTGCCTGGATGTGTTCTATGGCATCTGAGAACATGTGAGAAACCAACAAAACTGTATTTGGAGGCCTAGAACGGGCGCAGTGGCTGTCCGAAGGTGCCAGTCTCTTGCTTCACAACTCTCCCCGATACCGGCCCTATGAAAATTTACCTGAAAACTTAAAATTTTCAATTTCGGAAAAAAGTGCCTGGATGTGTTCTATGGCATCTGAGAACATGTGAGAAACCAACAAAACTGTATTTGGAGGCCTAGAACGGGCGCAGTGGCTGTCCGAAGGTGCCAGTCTCTTGCTTCACAACTCCCCCCCGATACCGGCCCTATGAAAATTTACCTGAAAACTTAAAATTTTCAATTTCGGAAAAAAGTGCCTGGATGTGTTCTATGGCATCTGAGAACATGTGAGAAACCAACAAAACTGTATTTGGAGGCCTAGAACGGGCGCAGTGGCTGTCCGAAGGTGCCAGTCTCTTGCTTCACAACTCCCCCCGATACCGGCCCTATGAAAATTTACCTGAAAACTTAAAATTTTCAATTTCGGAAAAAAGTGCCTGGATGTGTTCTATGGCATCTGAGAACATGTGAGAAACCAACAAAACTGTATTTGGAGGCCTAGAACGGGCGCAGTGGCTGTCCGAAGGTGCCAGTCTCTTGCTTCACAACTCTCCCCGATACCGGCCCTATGAAAATTTACCTGAAAACTTAAAATTTTCAATTTCGGAAAAAAGTGCCTGGATGTGTTCTATGGCATCTGAGAACATGTGAGAAACCAACAAAACTGTATTTGGAGGCCTAGAACGGGCGCAGTGGCTGTCCGAAGGTGCCAGTCTCTTGCTTCACAACTCTCCCCGATACCGGCCCTATGAAAATTTACCTGAAAACTTAAAATTTTCAAGTTTCGGAAAAAAGTGCCTGGATGTGTTCTATGGCATCTGAGAACATGTGAGAAACCAACAAAACTGTATTTGGAGGCCTAGAACGGGCGCAGTGGCTGTCCGAAGGTGCCAGTCTCTTGCTTCACAACTCTCCCCGATACCGGCCCTATGAAAATTTACCTGAAAACTTAAAATTTTC
>CALYFP010000002.1:0-34230 GCA_944738645.1 Eristalinus sepulchralis
CCGGTATCGGGGAGAGTAGAGAAGCAAGAGACTGGCACCTTCGGACAGCCACTGCGCCCGTTCTAGGCCTCCAAATACAGTTTTGTTGGTTTCTCACGTGTTCTCAGATGCCATAGAACACATCCAGGCACTTTTTTCCGAAATTGAAAATTTTAAGTTTTCAGGTCAATTTTCATAGGGCCGGTATCGGCCGTTCGGGGGGAGTTGTGAAGCAAGAGACTGGCACCTTCGGACAGCCACTGCGCCCGTTCTAGGCCTTCAAATACAGTTTTGATGGTTTCTCACGTGTTCTCAGATGCCATAGAACACATCCAGGCACTTTTTTCCGAAATTGAAAATTTTAAGTTTTCAGGTCAATTTTCATAGGGCCGGTATCGGGGGGAGTTGTGAAGCAAGAGACTGGCACCTTCGGACAGCCACTGCGCCCGTTCTAGGCCTCCAAATACAGTTTTGTTGGTTTCTCACGTGTTCTCAGATGCCATAGAACACATCCAGGCACTTTTTTCCGAAATTGAAAATTTTAAGTTTTCAGGTCAATTTTCATAGGGCCGGTATCGGGGGGAGTTGTGAAGCAAGAGACTGGCACCTTCGGACAGCCACTGCGCCCGTTCTAGGCCTCCAAATACAGTTTTGTTGGTTTCTCACGTGTTCTCAGATGCCATAGAACACATCCAGGCACTTTTTTCCGAAATTGAAAATTTTAAGTTTTCAGGTCAATTTTCATAGGGCCGGTATCGGGGGGAGTTGTGAAGCAAGAGACTGGCACCTTCGGACAGCCACTGCGCCCGTTCTAGGCCTCCAAATACAGTTTTGTTGGTTTCTCACGTGTTCTCAGATGCCATAGAACACATCCAGGCACTTTTTTCCGAAATTGAAAATTTTAAGTTTTCAGGTCAATTTTCATAGGGCCGGTATCGGGGGGAGTTGTGAAGCAAGAGACTGGCACCTTCGGACAGCCACTGCGCCCGTTCTAGGCCTCCAAATACAGTTTTGTTGGTTTCTCACGTGTTCTCAGATGCCATAGAACACATCCAGGCACTTTTTTCCGAAATTGAAAATTTGAAGTTTTCAGGTCAATTTTCATAGGGCCGGTATCGGCCGTTCGGGGAGAGTTGTGAAGCAAGAGACTGGCACCTTCGGACAGCCACTGCGCCCGTTCTAGGCCTCCAAATACAGTTTTGTTGGTTTCTCACATGTTCTCAGATGCCATAGAACACATCCAGGCACTTTTTTCCGAAATTGAAAATTTTAAGTTTTCAGGTCAATTTTCATAGGGCCGGTATCCTGGGAGAGTTGAGAAGCAAGAGACTGGCACCTTCGGACAGCCACTGCGCCCGTTCTAGGCCTCCAAATACAGTTTTGTTGGTTTCTCACATGTTCTCAGATGCCATAGAACACATCCAGGTACTTTTTTCCGAAATTGAAAATTTTAAGTTTTCAGGTAAATTTTCATAGGGCCGGTATCGGGGAGAGTTGTGAAGCAAGAGACTGGCACCTTCGGACATCCACTGCGCCCGTTCTAGGCCTCCAAATACAGTTTTGTTGGTTTCTCACATGTTCTCAGATGCCATAGAACACATCCAGGCACTTTTTTCCGAAAATGAAAATTTTAAGTTTTCAGTTCAATTTTCATAGGGCCGGTATCGGGGGGAGTTGTGAAGCAAGAGACTGGCACCTTCGGACAGCCACTGCGCCCGTTCTAGGCCTCCAAATACAGTTTTGTTGGTTTCTCACGTGTTCTCAGATGCCATAGAACACATCCAGGCACTTTTTTCCGAAATTGAAAATTTTAAGTTTTCAGGTCAATTTTCATAGGGCCGGTATCGGGGGGAGTTGTAAAGCAAGAGACTGGCACCTTCGGACAGCCACTGCGCCCGTTCTAGGCCTCCAAATACAGTTTTGTTGGTTTCTCACGTGTTCTCAGATGCCATAGAACACATCCAGGTACTTTTTTCCGAAATTGAAAATTTGAAGTTTTCAGGTCAATTTTCATAGGGCCGGTATCGGGGGGAGTTGTGAAGCAAGAGACTGGCACCTTCGGACAGCCACTGCGCCCGTTCTAGGCCTCCAAATACAGTTTTGTTGGTTTCTCACGTGTTCTCAGATGCCATAGAACACATCCAGGTACTTTTTTCCGAAATTGAAAATTTGAAGTTTTCAGGTCAATTTTCATAGGGCCGGTATCGGGGGGAGTTGTGAAGCAAGAGACTGGCACCTTCGGACAGCCACTGTGCCCGTTCTAGGCCTCCAAATACAGTTTTGTTGGTTTCTCACGCGTTCTCAGATGCCATAGAACACATCCAGGTACTTTTTTCCGAAATTGAAAATTTGAAGTTTTCAGGTCAATTTTCATAGGGCCGGCATCGGGGAGAGTTGAGAAGCAAGAGACTGGCACCTTCGGACAGCCACTGCGCCCGTTCTAGGCCTCCAAATACAGTTTTGTTGGTTTCTCACGTGTTCTCAGATGCCATAGAACACATCCAGGCACTTTTTTCCGAAATTGAAAATTTTAAGTTTTCAGGTCAATTTTCATAGGGCCGGTATCGGGGGGAGTTGTGAAGCAAGAGACTGGCACCTTCGGACAGCCACTGCGCCCGTTCTAGGCCTCCAAATACAGTTTTGTTGGTTTCTCACGTGTTCTCAGATGCCATAGAACACATCCAGGCACTTTTTTCCGAAATTGAAAATTTTAAGTTTTCAGGTCAATTTTCATAGGGCCGGTATCGGGGAGAGTTGAGAAGCAAGAGACTGGCACCTTCGGACAGCCACTGCGCCCGTTCTAGGCCTCCAAATACAGTTTTGTTGGTTTCTCACGTGTTCTCAGATGCCATAGAACACATCCAGGTACTTTTTTCCGAAATTGAAAATTTGAAGTTTTCAGGTCAATTTTCATAGGGCCGGTATCGGCCGTTCGGGGGGAGTTGTGAAGCAAGAGACTGGCACCTTCGGACAGCCACTGCGCCCGTTCTAGGCCTCCAAATACAGTTTTGTTGGTTTCTCATGTGTTCTCAGATGCCATAGAACACATCCAGGCACTTTTTTCCGAAATTGAAAATTTTAAGTTTTCAGGTCAATTTTCATAGGGCCGGTATCGGGGGGAGTTGTGAAGCAAGAGACTGGCACCTTCGGACAGCCACTGCGCCCGTTCTAGGCCTCCAAATACAGTTTTGTTGGTTTCTCACGTGTTCTCAGATGCCATAGAACACATCCAGGCACTTTTTTCCGAAATTGAAAATTTTAAGTTTTCAGGTCAATTTTCATAGGGCCGGTATCGGGGGGAGTTGTGAAGCAAGAGACTGGCACCTTCGAACAGCCACTGCGCCCGTTCTAGGCCTCCAAATACAGTTTTGTTGGTTTCTCACGTGTTCTCAGATGCCATAGAACACATCCAGGCACTTTTTTCCGAAATTGAAAATTTTAAGTTTTCAGGTCAATTTTCATAGGGCCGGTATCGGGGGGAGTTGTGAAGCAAGAGACTGGCACCTTCGAACAGCCACTGCGCCCATTCTAGGCCTCCAAATACAGTTTTGTTGGTTTCTCACGTGTTCTCAGATGCCATAGAACACATCCAGGCACTTTTTTCCGAAATTGAAAATTTTAAGTTTTCAGGTCAATTTTCATAGGGCCGGTATCGGGGAGAGTTGTGAAGCAAGAGACTGGCACCTTCGGACAGCCACTGCGCCCGTTCTAGGCCTCCAAATACAGTTTTGTTGGTTTCTCACGTGTTCTCAGATGCCATAGAACACATCCAGGCACTTTTTTCCGAAATTGAAAATTTTAAGTTTTCAGGTCAATTTTCATAGGGCCGGTATCGGGGGGAGTTGTGAAGCAAGAGACTGGCACCTTCGGACAGCCACTGCGCCCGTTCTAGGCCTCCAAATACAGTTTTGTTGGTTTCTCACGTGTTCTCAGATGCCATAGAACACATCCAGGCACTTTTTTCCGAAATTGAAAATTTTAAGTTTTCAGGTCAATTTTCATAGGGCCGGTATCGGGGGGAGTTGTGAAGCAAGAGACTGGCACCTTCGGACAGCCACTGCGCCCGTTCTAGGCCTCCAAATACAGTTTTGTTGGTTTCTCACGTGTTCTCAGATGCCATAGAACACATCCAGGCACTTTTTTCCGAAATTGAAAATTTGAAGTTTTCAGGTCAATTTTCATAGGGCCGGTATCGGCCGTTCGGGGAGAGTTGTGAAGCAAGTGACTGGCACCTTCGGACAGCCACTGCGCCCGTTCTAGGCCTCCAAATACAGTTTTGTTGGTTTCTCACATGTTCTCAGATGCCATAGAACACATCCAGGCACTTTTTTCCGAAATTGAAAATTTTAAGTTTTCAGGTCAATTTTCATAGGGCCGGTATCCTGGGAGAGTTGAGAAGCAAGAGACTGGCACCTTCGGACAGCCACTGCGCCCGTTCTAGGCCTCCAAATACAGTTTTGTTGGTTTCTCACATGTTCTCAGATGCCATAGAACACATCCAGGTACTTTTTTCCGAAATTGAAAATTTGAAGTTTCCAGGTCAATTTTCATAGGGCCGGTATCGGGGGGAGTTGTGAAGCAAGAGAATGGCACCTTCGGACAGCCACTGCGCCCGTTCTAGGCCTCCAAATACAGTTTTGTTGGTTTCTCACGTGTTCTCAGATGCCATAGAACACATCCAGGCACTTTTTTCCGAAATTGAAAATTTTAAGTTTTCAGGTCAATTTTCATAGGGCCGGTATCGGGGGGAGTTGTGAAGCAAGAGACTGGCACCTTCGGACAGCCACTGCGCCCGTTCTAGGCCTCCAAATACAGTTTTGTTGGTTTCTCACGTGTTCTCAGATGCCATAGAACACATCCAGGCACTTTTTTCCGAAATTGAAAATTTTAAGTTTTCAGGTCAATTTTCATAGGGCCGGTATCGGGGGGAGTTGTGAAGCAAGAGACTGGCACCTTCGGACAGCCACTGCGCCCGTTCTAGGCCTCCAAATACAGTTTTGTTGGTTTCTCACATGTTCTCAGATGCCATAGAACACATCCAGGCACTTTTTTCCGAAATTGAAAATTTTAAGTTTTCAGGTCAATTTTCATAGGGCCGGTATCGGCCGTTCGGGGGGAGTTGTGAAGCAAGAGACTGGCACCTTCGGACAGCCACTGCGCCCGTTCTAGGCCTCCAAATACAGTTTTGTTGGTTTCTCACGTGTTCTCAGATGCCATAGAACACATCCAGGCACTTTTTTCCGAAATTGAAAATTTTAAGTTTTCAGGTCAATTTTCATAGGGCCGGTATCGGGGGGAGTTGTGAAGCAAGAGACTGGCACCTTCGGACAGCCACTGCGCCCGTTCTAGGCCTCCAAATACAGTTTTGTTGGTTTCTCACGTGTTCTCAGATGCCATAGAACACATCCAGGCACTTTTTTCCGAAATTGAAAATTTTAAGTTTTCAGGTCGATTTTCATAGGGCCGGTATCGGGGGGAGTTGTGAAGCAAGAGACTGGCACCTTCGGACAGCCACTGCACCCGTTCTAGGCCTCCAAATACAGGTTTGTTGGTTTCTCACGTGTGCTCAGATGCCATAGAACACATCCAGGTACTTTTTTCCGAAATTGAAAATTTTAAGTTTTCAGGTCAATTTTCATAGGGCCGGTATCGGCCGTTCGGGGGGAGTTATGAAGCAAGAGACTGGCACCTTCGGACAGCCACTGCGCCCGTTCTAGGCCTCCAAATACAGTTTTGTTGGTTTCTCACGTGTTCTCAGATGCCATAGAACACATCCAGGCACTTTTTTCCGAAATTGAAAATTTTAAGTTTTCAGGTCAATTTTCATAGGGCCGGTATCGGGGGGAGTTGTGAAGCAAGAGACTGGCACCTTCGGACAGCCACTGCGCCCGTTCTAGGCCTCCAAATACAGTTTTGTTGGTTTCTCACGTGTGCTCAGATGCCATAGAACACATCCAGGCACTTTTTTCCGAAATTGAAAATTTTAAGTTTTCAGGTCAATTTTCATAGGGCCGGTATCGGGGGGAGTTGTGAAGCAAGAGACTGGCACCTTCGGACAGCCACTGCGCCCGTTCTAGGCCTCCAAATACAGTTTTGTTGGTTTCTCACGTGTTCTCAGATGCCATAGAACACATCCAGGCACTTTTTTCCGAAATTGAAAATTTTAAGTTTTCAGGTCAATTTTCATAGGGCCGGTATCGGCCGTTCGTGGGGAGTTGTGAAGCAAGAGACTGGCACCTTCGGACAGCCACTGCGCCCGTTCTAGGCCTCCAAATACAGTTTTGTTGGTTTCTCACGTGTTCTCAGATGCCATAGAACACATCCAGGCACTTTTTTCCGAAATTGAACATTTTAAGTTTTCAGGTCAATTTTCATAGGGCCGGTATCGGGGGGAGTTGCGAAGCAAGAGACTGGCACCTTCGGACAGCCACTGCGCCCGTTCTTGGCCTCCAAATACAGTTTTGTTGGTTTCTCACGTGTGCTCAGATGCCATAGAACACATCCAGGTACTTTTTTCCGAAATTGAAAATTTTAAGTTTTCAGGTCAATTTTCATAGGGCCGGTATCGGCCGTTCGGGGGGAGTTGTGAAGCAAGAGACTGGCACCTTCGGACAGCCACTGCGCCCGTTCTAGGCCTCCAAATACAGTTTTGTTGGTTTCTCACGTGTTCTCAGATGCCATAGAACACATCCAGGCACTTTTTTCCGAAATTGAAAATTTTAAGTTTTCAGGTCAATTTTCATAGGGCCGGTATCGGGGGGAGTTGTGAAGCAAGAGACTGGCACCTTCGGACAGCCACTGCGCCCGTTCTAGGCCTCCAAATACAGTTTTGTTGGTTTCTCACGTGTTCTCAGATGCCATAGAACACATCCAGGCACTTTTTTCCGAAATTGAAAATTTTAAGTTTTCAGGTCAATTTTCATAGGGCCGGTATCGGCCGTTCGGGGAGAGTTGTGAAGCAAGAGACTGGCACCTTCGGACAGCCACTGCGCCCGTTCTAGGCCTCCAAATACAGTTTTGTTGGTTTCTCACGTGTTCTCAGATGCCATAGAACACATCCAGGCACTTTTTTCCGAAATTGAAAATTTTAAGTTTTCAGGTCAATTTTCATAGGGCCGGTATCGGGGGGAGTTGTGAAGCAAGAGACTGGCACCTTCGGACAGCCACTGCGCCCGTTCTAGGCCTCCAAATACAGTTTTGTTGGTTTCTCACGTGTTCTCAGATGCCATAGAACACATCCAGGCACTTTTTTCCGAAATTGAAAATTTTAAGTTTTCAGGTCAATTTTCATAGGGCCGGTATCGGCCGTTCGGGGGGAGTTGTGAAGCAAGAGAATGGCACCTTCGGACAGCCACTGCGCCCGTTCTAGGCCTCCAAATACAGTTTTGTTGGTTTCTCACGTGTGCTCAGATGCCATAGAACACATCCAGGCACTTTTTTCCGAAATTGAAAATTTTAAGTTTTCAGGTCAATTTTCATAGGGCCGGTATCGGCCGTTCGGGGAGAGTTGTGAAGCAAGAGACTGGCACCTTCGGACAGCCACTGCGCCCGTTCTAGGCCTCCAAATACAGTTTTGTTGGTTTCTCACGTGTGCTCAGATGCCATAGAACACAGCCAGGTACTTTTTTCGGAAAGTGGAAATTTTAAGTTTTCAGGTCAATTTTCATAGGGCCGGTATCGGGGGGAGTTGTGAAGCAAGAGACTGGCACCTTCGGACAGCCACTGCGCCCGTTCTAGGCCTCCAAATACAGTTTTGTTGGTTTCTCACGTGTTCTCAGATGCCATAGAACACATCCAGGCACTTCTTTCCGAAATTGAAAATTTTAAGTTTTCAGGTCAATTTTCATAGGGCCGGTATCGGGGGGAGTTGTGAAGCAAGAGACTGGCACCTTCGGACAGCCACTGCGCCCGTTCTAGGCCTCCAAATACAGTTTTGTTGGTTTCTCACGTGTTCTCAGATGCCATAGAACACATCCAGGCACTTTTTTCCGAAATTGAAAATTTTAAGTTTTCAGGTCAATTTTCATAGGGCCGGTATCGGCCGTTCGGGGGGAGTTGTGAAGCAAGAGACTGGCACCTTCGGACAGCCACTGCGCCCGTTCTAGGCCTCCAAATACAGTTTTGTTGGTTTCTCACATGTTCTCAGATGCCATAGAACACATCCAGGTACTTTTTTCCGAAATTGAAAATTTGAAGTTTTCAGGTCAATTTTCATATTGCCGGTATCGGGGGGAGTTGTGAAGCAAGAGACTGGCACCTTCGGACAGCCACTGCGCCCGTTCTAGGCCTCCAAATACAGTTTTGTTGGTTTCTCACGTGTTCTCAGATGCCATAGAACACATCCAGGTACTTTTTTCCGAAATTGAAAATTTGAAGTTTTCAGGTCAATTTTCATAGGGCCGGTATCGGGGAAATTGAGAAGCAAGAGACTGGCACCTTCGGACAGCCACTGCGCCCGTTCTAGGCCTCCAAATACAGTTTTGTTGGTTTCTCACGTGTTCTCAGATGCCATAGAACACATCCAGGCACTTTTTTCCGAAATTGAAAATTTTAAGTTTTCAGGTAAATTTTCATAGGGCCGGTATCGGGGAGAGTTGTGAAGCAAGAGACTGGCACCTTCGGACAGCCACTGCGCCCGTTCTAGGCCTCCAAATACAGTTTTGTTGGTTTCTCACGTGTTCTCAGATGCCATAGAACACATCCAGGTACTTTTTTCCGAAATTGAAAATTTGAAGTTTTCAGGTCAATTTTCATATTGCCGGTATCGGGGGGAGTTGTGAAGCAAGAGACTGGCACCTTCGGACAGCCACTGCGCCCGTTCTAGGCCTCCAAATACAGTTTTGTTGGTTTCTCACGTGTTCTCAGATGCCATAGAACACATCCAGGTACTTTTTTCCGAAATTGAAAATTTGAAGTTTTCAGGTCAATTTTCATAGGGCCGGTATCGGGGAAATTGAGAAGCAAGAGACTGGCACCTTCGGACAGCCACTGCGCCCGTTCTAGGCCTCCAAATACAGTTTTGTTGGTTTCTCACGTGTTCTCAGATGCCATAGAACACATCCAGGCACTTTTTTCCGAAATTGAAAATTTTAAGTTTTCAGGTAAATTTTCATAGGGCCGGTATCGGGGAGAGTTGTGAAGCAAGAGACTGGCACCTTCGGACAGCCACTGCGCCCGTTCTAGGCCTCCAAATACAGTTTGTTGGTTTCTCACGTGTTCTCAGATGCCATAGAACAAATCCAGGCACTTTTTTCCGAAATTGAAAATTTTAAGTTTTCAGGTAAATTTTCATAGGGCCGGTATCGGGGAGAGTTGTGAAGCAAGAGACTGGCACCTTCGGACAGCCACTGCGCCCGTTCTAGGCCTCCAAATACAGTTTTGTTGGTTTCTCACGTGTGCTCAGATGCCATAGAACACATCCAGGTACTTTTTTCCGAAATTGAAAATTTTAAGTTTTCAGGTCAATTTTCATAGGGCCGGTATCGGCCGTTCGGGGGGAGTTGTGAAGCAAGAGACTGGCACCTTCGGACAGCCACTGCGCCCGTTCTAGGCCTCCAAATACAGTTTTGTTGGTTTCTCACGTGTTCTCAGATGCCATAGAACACATCCAGGCACTTTTTTCCGAAATTGAAAATTTTAAGTTTTCAGGTCAATTTTCATAGGGCCGGTATCGGCCGTTCGGGGGGAGTTATGAAGCAAGAGACTGGCACCTTCGGACAGCCACTGCGCCCGTTCTAGGCCTCCAAATACAGTTTTGTTGGTTTCTCACATGTTCTCAGATGCCATAGAACACATCCAGGCACTTTTTTCCGAAATTGAAAATTTTAAGTTTTCAGGTCAATTTTCATAGGGCCGGTATCGGGGGGAGTTGTGAAGCAAGAGACTGGCACCTTCGGACAGCCACTGCGCCCGTTCTAGGCCTCCAAATACAGTTTTGTTGGTTTCTCACATGTTCTCAGATGCCATAGAACACATCCAGGTACTTTTTTCCGAAATTGAAAATTTGAAGTTTCCAGGTCAATTTTCATAGGGCCGGTATCGGGGGGAGTTGTGAAGCAAGAGAATGGCACCTTCGGACAGCCACTGCGCCCGTTCTAGGCCTCCAAATACAGTTTTGTTGGTTTCTCACGTGTTCTCAGATGCCATAGAACACATCCAGGCACTTTTTTCCGAAATTGAAAATTTTAAGTTTTCAGGTCAATTTTCATAGGGCCGGTATCGGGGGGAGTTGTGAAGCAAGAGACTGGCACCTTCGGACAGCCACTGCGCCCGTTCTAGGCCTCCAAATACAGTTTTGTTGGTTTCTCACGTGTTCTCAGATGCCATAGAACACATCCAGGCACTTTTTTCCGAAATTGAAAATTTTAAGTTTTCAGGTCAATTTTCATAGGGCCGGTATCGGGGGGAGTTGTGAAGCAAGAGACTGGCACCTTCGGACAGCCACTGCGCCCGTTCTAGGCCTCCAAATACAGTTTTGTTGGTTTCTCACATGTTCTCAGATGCCATAGAACACATCCAGGCACTTTTTTCCGAAATTGAAAATTTTAAGTTTTCAGGTCAATTTTCATAGGGCCGGTATCGGCCGTTCGGGGGGAGTTGTGAAGCAAGAGACTGGCACCTTCGGACAGCCACTGCGCCCGTTCTAGGCCTCCAAATACAGTTTTGTTGGTTTCTCACGTGTGCTCAGATGCCATAGAACACATCCAGGCACTTTTTTCCGAAATTGAAAATTTTAAGTTTTCAGGTCAATTTTCATAGGGCCGGTATCGGGGGGAGTTGTGAAGCAAGAGACTGGCACCTTCGGACAGCCACTGCGCCCGTTCTAGGCCTCCAAATACAGTTTTGTTGGTTTCTCACGTGTTCTCAGATGCCATAGAACACATCCAGGCACTTTTTTCCGAAATTGAAAATTTTAAGTTTTCAGGTCAATTTTCATAGGGCCGGTATCGGGGGGAGTTGCGAAGCAAGAGACTGGCACCTTCGGACAACCACTGCGCCCGTTCTTGGCCTCCAAATACAGTTTTGTTGGTTTCTCACGTGTGCTCAGATGCCATAGAACACATCCAGGTACTTTTTTCCGAAATTGAAAATTTTAAGTTTTCAGGTCAATTTTCATAGGGCCGGTATCGGCCGTTCGGGGGGAGTTGTGAAGCAAAAGACTGGCACCTTCGGACAGCCACTGCGCCCGTTCTAGGCCTCCAAATACAGTTTTGTTGGTTTCTCACGTGTTCTCAGATGCCATAGAACACATCCAGGCACTTTTTTCCGAAATTGAAAATTTTAAGTTTTCAGGTCAATTTTCATAGGGCCGGTATCGGCCGTTCGGGGGGAGTTGTGAAGCAAGAGACTGGCACCTTCGGACAGCCACTGCGCCCGTTCTAGGCCTCCAAATACAGTTTTGTTGGTTTCTCACGTGTTCTCAGATGCCATAGAACACATCCAGGCACTTTTTTCCGAAATTGAAAATTTTAAGTTTTCAGGTCAATTTTCATAGGGCCGGTATCGGCCGTTCGGGGAGAGTTGTGAAGCAAGAGACTGGCACCTTCGGACAGCCACTGCGCCCGTTCTAGGCCTCCAAATACAGTTTTGTTGGTTTCTCACGTGTTCTCAGATGCCATAGAACACATCCAGGCACTTTTTTCCGAAATTGAAAATTTTAAGTTTTCAGGTCAATTTTCATAGGGCCGGTATCGGGGGGAGTTGTGAAGCAAGAGACTGGCACCTTCGGACAGCCACTGCGCCCGTTCTAGGCCTCCAAATACAGTTTTGTTGGTTTCTCACGTGTTCTCAGATGCCATAGAACACATCCAGGCACTTTTTTCCGAAATTGAAAATTTTAAGTTTTCAGGTCAATTTTCATAGGGCCGGTATCGGGGGGAGTTGTGAAGCAAGAGACTGGCACCTTCGGACAGCCACTGCGCCCGTTCTAGGCCTCCAAATACAGTTTTGTTGGTTTCTCACGTGTTCTCAGATGCCATAGAACACATCCAGGCACTTTTTTCCGAAATTGAAAATTTTAAGTTTTCAGGTCAATTTTCATAGGGCCGGTATCGGCCGTTCGGGGAGAGTTGTGAAGCAAGAGACTGGCACCTTCGGACAGCCACTGCGCCCGTTCTAGGCCTCCAAATACAGTTTTGTTGGTTTCTCACGTGTTCTCAGATGCCATAGAACACATCCAGGCACTTTTTTCCGAAATTGAAAATTTTAAGTTTTCAGGTCAATTTTCATAGGGCCGGTATCGGGGGGAGTTGTGAAGCAAGAGACTGGCACCTTCGGACAGCCACTGCGCCCGTTCTAGGCCTCCAAATACAGTTTTGTTGGTTTCTCACGTGTGCTCAGATGCCATAGAACACATCCAGGTACTTTTTTCGGAAAGTGGAAATTTTAAGTTTTCAGGTCAATTTTCATAGGGCCGGTATCGGGGGGAGTTGTGAAGCAAGAGACTGGCACCTTCGGACAGCCACTGCGCCCGTTCTAGGCCTCCAAATACAGTTTTGTTGGTTTCTCACGTGTTCTCAGATGCCATAGAACACATCCAGGCACTTTTTTCCGAAATTGAAAATTTTAAGTTTTCAGGTCAATTTTCATAGGGCCGGTATCGGCCGTTCGGGGGGAGTTGTGAAGCAAGAGACTGGCACCTTCGGACAGCCACTGCGCCCGTTCTAGGCCTCCAAATACAGTTTTGTTGGTTTCTCACATGTTCTCAGATGCCATAGAACACATCCAGGTACTTTTTTCCGAAATTGAAAATTTGAAGTTTTCAGGTCAATTTTCATAGGGCCGGTATCGGGGGGAGTTGTGAAGCAAGAGACTGGCACCTTCGGACAGCCACTGCGCCCGTTCTAGGCCTCCAAATACAGTTTTGTTGGTTTCTCACATGTTCTCAGATGCCATAGAACACATCCAGGTACTTTTTTCCGAAATTGAAAATTTGAAGTTTTCAGGTCAATTTTCATATTGCCGGTATCGGGGGGAGTTGTGAAGCAAGAGACTGGCACCTTCGGACAGCCACTGCGCCCGTTCTAGGCCTCCAAATACAGTTTTGTTGGTTTCTCACGTGTTCTCAGATGCCATAGAACACATCCAGGCACTTCTTTCCGAAATTGAAAATTTTAAGTTTTCAGGTCAATTTTCATAGGGCCGGTATCGGGGGGAGTTGTGAAGCAAGAGACTGGCACCTTCGGACAGCCACTGCGCCCGTTCTAGGCCTCCAAATACAGTTTTGTTGGTTTCTCACGTGTTCTCAGATGCCATAGAACACATCCAGGTACTTTTTTCCGAAATTGAAAATTTTAAGTTTTCAGGTCAATTTTCATAGGGCCGGTATCGGCCGTTCGGGGGGAGTTGTGAAGCAAGAGACTGGCACCTTCGGACAGCCACTGCGCCCGTTCTAGGCCTCCAAATACAGTTTTGTTGGTTTCTCACATGTTCTCAGATGCCATAGAACAAATCCAGGTACTTTTTTCCGAAATTGAAAATTTGAAGTTTTCAGGTCAATTTTCATATTGCCGGTATCGGGGGGAGTTGTGAAGCAAGAGACTGGCACCTTCGGACAGCCACTGCGCCCGTTCTAGGCCTCCAAATACAGTTTTGTTGGTTTCTCACATGTTCTCAGATGCCATAGAACACATCCAGGCACTTTTTTCCGAAATTGAAAATTTGAAGTTTTCAGGTCAATTTTCATAGGGCCGGTATCGGGGAGAGTTGTGAAGCAAGAGACTGGCACCTTCGGACAGCCACTGCGCCCGTTCTAGGCCTCCAAATACAGTTTTGTTGGTTTCTCACGTGTTCTCAGATGCCATAGAACACATCCAGGCACTTTTTTCCGAAATTGAAAATTTTAAGTTTTCAGGTAAATTTTCATAGGGCCGGTATCGGGAAGAGTTGTGAAGCAAGAGACTGGCACCTTCGGACAGCCACTGCGCCCGTTCTAGGCCTCCAAATACAGTTTGTTGGTTTCTCACGTGTTCTCAGATGCCATAGAACAAATCCAGGCACTTTTTTCCGAAATTGAAAATTTTAAGTTTTCAGGTACATTTTCATAGGGCCGGTATCGGGGAGAGTTGTGAAGCAAGAGACTGGCACCTTCGGACAGCCACTGCGCCCGTTCTAGGCCTCCAAATACAGTTTTGTTGGTTTCTCACGTGTGCTCAGATGCCATAGAACACATCCAGGTACTTTTTTCCGAAATTGAAAATTTTAAGTTTTCAGGTCAATTTTCATAGGGCCGGTATCGGCCGTTCGGGGGGAGTTGGGAAGCAAGAGACTGGCACCTTCGGACAGCCACTGCGCCCGTTCTAGGCCTCCAAATACAGTTTTGTTGGTTGCTCACGTGTTTTCAGATGCCATAAAACACATCCAGGCACTTTTTTCCGAAATTGAAAATTTTAAGTTTTCAGGTCAATTTTCATAGGGCCGGTATCGGCCGTTCGGGGGGAGTTGTGAAGCAAGAGACTGACACCTTCGGACAGCCACTGCGCCCGTTCTAGGCCTCCAAATACAGTTTTGTTGGTTTCTCACATGTTCTCAGATGCCATAGAACACATCCAGGTACTTTTTTCCGAAATTGAAAATTTGAAGTTTTCAGTTCAATTTTCATAGGGCCGGCATCGGGGGGAGTTGTGAAGCAAGAGACTGGCACCTTCGGACAGCCACTGCGCCCGTTCTAGGCCTCCAAATACAGTTTTGTTGGTTTCTCACGTGTTCTCAGATGCCATAGAACACATCCAGGCACTTTTTTCCGAAATTGAAAATTTTAAGTTTTCAGGTCAATTTTCATAGGGCCGGTATCGGGGGGAGTTGTGAAGCAAGAGACTGGCACCTTCGGACAGCCACTGCGCCCGTTCTAGGCCTCCAAATACAGTTTTGTTGGTTTCTCACGTGTTCTCAGATGCCATAGAACACATCCAGGCACTTTTTTCCGAAATTGAAAATTTGAAGTTTTCAGGTCAATTTTCATAGGGCCGGTATCGGCCGTTCGGGGGGAGTTGTGAAGCAAGAGACTGGCACCTTCGGACAGCCACTGCGCCCGTTCTAGGCCTCCAAATACAGTTTTGTTGGTTTCTCACGTGTTCTCAGATGCCATAGAACACATCCAGGCACTTTTTTCCGAAATTGAAAATTTTAAGTTTTCAGGTCAATTTTCATAGGGCCGGTATCGGGGGGAGTTGTGAAGCAAGAGACTGGCACCTTCGGACAGCCACTGCGCCCGTTCTAGGCCTCCAAATACAGTTTTGTTGGTTTCTCACGTGTTCTCAGATGCCATAGAACACATCCAGGCACTTTTTTCCGAAATTGAAAATTTTAAGTTTTCAGGTCAATTTTCATAGGGCCGGTATCGGGGAGAGTTGAGAAGCAAGAGACTGGCACCTTCGGACAGCCACTGCACCCGTTCTAGGCCTCCAAATACAGTTTTGTTGGTTTCTCACGTGTTCTCAGATGCAATAGAACACATCCATGTACTTTTTTCCGAAATTGAAAATTTGAAGTTTTCAGGTCAATTTTCATAGGGCCGGCATCGGGGAGAGTTGAGAAGCAAGAGACTGGCACCTTCGGACAGCCACTGCGCCCGTTCTAGGCCTCCAAATACAGTTTGTTGGTTTCTCACGTGTTCTCAGATGCCATAGAACAAATCCAGGCACTTTTTTCCGAAATTGAAAATTTTAAGTTTTCAGGTAAATTTTCATAGGGCCGGTATCGGCCGTTCGTGGGGAGTTGCGAAGCAAGAGACTGGCACCTTCGGACAGCCACTGCGCCCGTTCTAGGCCTCCAAATACAGTTTTGTTGGTTTCTCACGTGTTCTCAGATGCCATAGAACACATCCAGGCACTTTTTTCCGAAATTGAAAATTTTAAGTTTTCAGGTCAATTTTCATAGGGCCGGTATCGGGGAGAGTTGAGAAGCAAGAGACTGGCACCTTCGGACAGCCACTGCGCCCGTTCTAGGCCTCCAAATACAGTTTTGTTGGTTTCTCACGTGTGCTCAGATGCCATAGAACACATCCAGGCACTTTTTTCCGAAATTGAAAATTTTAAGTTTTCAGGTCAATTTTCATAGGGCCGGTATCGGGGGGAGTTGTGAAGCAAGAGACTGGCACCTTCGGACAGCCACTGCGCCCGTTCTAGGCCTCCAAATACAGTTTTGTTGGTTTCTCACGTGTTCTCAGATGCCATAGAACACATCCAGGCACTTTTTTCCGAAATTGAAAATTTGAAGTTTTCAGGTCAATTTTCATAGGGCCGGTATCGGCCGTTCGGGGGGAGTTGTGAAGCAAGAGACTGGCACCTTCGGACAGCCACTGCGCCCGTTCTAGGCCTCCAAATACAGTTTTGTTGGTTTCTCACGTGTTCTCAGATGCCATAGAACACATCCAGGCACTTTTTTCCGAAATTGAAAATTTTAAGTTTTCAGGTCAATTTTCATAGGGCCGGTATCGGCCGTTCGGGGGGAGTTGTGAAGCAAGAGACTGGCACCTTCGGACAGCCACTGCGCCCGTTCTAGGCCTCCAAATACAGTTTGTTGGTTTCTCACGTGTTCTCAGATGCCATAGAACAAATCCAGGCACTTTTTTCCGAAATTGAAAATTTTAAGTTTTCAGGTAAATTTTCATAGGGCCGGTATCGGGGAGAGTTGTGAAGCAAGAGACTGGCACCTTCGGACAGCCACTGCGCCCGTTCTAGGCCTCCAAATACAGTTTTGTTGGTTTCTCACGTGTGCTCAGATGCCATAGAACACATCCAGGTACTTTTTTCCGAAATTGAAAATTTTAAGTTTTCAGGTCAATTTTCATAGGGCCGGTATCGGCCGTTCGGGGGGAGTTGTGAAGCAAGAGACTGGCACCTTCGGACAGCCACTGCGCCCGTTCTAGGCCTCCAAATACAGTTTTGTTGGTTTCTCACGTGTTCTCAGATGCCATAGAACACATCCAGGCACTTTTTTCCGAAATTGAAAATTTTAAGTTTTCAGGTCAATTTTCATAGGGCCGGTATCGGGGGGAGTTGTGAAGCAAGAGACTGGCACCTTCGGACAGCCACTGCGCCCGTTCTAGGCCTCCAAATACAGTTTTGTTGGTTTCTCACGTGTTCTCAGATGCCATAGAACACATACAGGCACTTTTTTCCGAAATTGAAAATTTGAAGTTTTCAGGTCAATTTTCATAGGGCCGGTATCGGCCGTTCGGGGGGAGTTGTGAAGCAAGAGACTGGCACCTTCGGACAGCCACTGCGCCCGTTCTAGGCCTCCAAATACAGTTTTGTTGGTTTCTCACGTGTTCTCAGATGCCATAGAACACATCCAGGCACTTTTTTCCGAAATTGAAAATTTTAAGTTTTCAGGTCAATTTTCATAGGGCCGGTATCGGGGAGAGTTGAGAAGCAAGAGACTGGCACCTTCGGACAGCCACTGCACCCGTTCTAGGCCTCCAAATACAGTTTTGTTGGTTTCTCACGTGTTCTCAGATGCCATAGAACACATCCATGTACTTTTTTCCGAAATTGAAAATTTGAAGTTTTCAGGTCAATTTTCATAGGGCCGGCATCGGGGAGAGTTGAGAAGCAAGAGACTGGCACCTTCGGACAGCCACTGCGCCCGTTCTAGGCCTCCAAATACAGTTTTGTTGGTTTCTCACGTGTTCTCAGATGCCATAGAACACATCCAGGCACTTTTTTCCGAAATTGAAAATTTTAAGTTTTCAGGTCAATTTTCATAGGGCCGGTATCGGCCGTTCGGGGGGAGTTGTGAAGCAAGAGACTGGCACCTTCGGACAGCCACTGCGCCCGTTCTAGGCCTCCAAATACAGTTTTGTTGGTTTCTCACGTGTTCTCAGATGCCATAGAACACATCCAGGCACTTTTTTCCGAAATTGAAAATTTTAAGTTTTCAGGTCAATTTTCATAGGGCCGGTATCGGGGAGAGTTGAGAAGCAAGAGACTGGCACCTTCGGACAGCCACTGCGCCCGTTCTAGGCCTCCAAATACAGTTTTGTTGGTTTCTCACGTGTTCTCAGATGCCATAGAACACATCCAGGTACTTTTTTCCGAAATTGAAAATTTTAAGTTTTCAGGTCAATTTTCATAGGGCCGGTATCGGCCGTTCGGGGGGAGTTGTGAAGCAAGAGACTGGCACCTTCGGACAGCCACTGCGCCCGTTCTAGGCCTCCAAATACAGTTTTGTTGGTTTCTCACGTGTTCTCAGATGCCATAGAACACATCCAGGCACTTTTTTCCGAAATTGAAAATTTTAAGTTTTCAGGTCAATTTTCATAGGGCCGGTATCGGGGAGAGTTGAGAAGCAAGAGACTGGCACCTTCGGACAGCCACTGCGCCCGTTCTAGGCCTCCAAATACAGTTTTGTTGGTTTCTCACGTGTTCTCAGATGCCATAGAACACATCCAGGCACTTTTTTCCGAAATTGAAAATTTTAAGTTTTCAGGTCAATTTTCATAGGGCCGGCATCGGGGAGAGTTGAGAAGCAAGAGACTGGCACCTTCGGACAGCCACTGCGCCCGTTCTAGGCCTCCAAATACAGTTTTGTTGGTTTCTCACGTGTTCTCAGATGCCATAGAACACATCCAGGCACTTTTTTCCGAAATTGAAAATTTTAAGTTTTCAGGTCAATTTTCATAGGGCCGGTATCGGGGGGAGTTGTGAAGCAAGAGACTGGCACCTTCGGACAGCCCACTGCGCCCGTTCTAGGCCTCCAAATACAGTTTTGTTGGTTTCTCACGTGTTCTCAGATGCCATAGAACACATCCAGGCACTTTTTTCCGAAATTGAAAATTTTAAGTTTTCAGGTCAATTTTCATAGGGCCGGTATCGGGGAGAGTTGAGAAGCAAGAGACTGGCACCTTCGGACAGCCACTGCGCCCGTTCTAGGCCTCCAAATACAGTTTTGTTGGTTTCTCACGTGTTCTCAGATGCCATAGAACACATCCATGGTACTTTTTTCCGAAATTGAAAATTTTAAGTTTTCAGGTCAATTTTCATAGGGCCGGTATCGGCCGTTCGGGGGGAGTTGTGAAGCAAGAGACTGGCACCTTCGGACAGCCACTGCGCCCGTTCTAGGCCTCCAAATACAGTTTTGTTGGTTTCTCACGTGTTCTCAGATGCCATAGAACACATCCAGGCACTTTTTTTCCGAAATTGAAAATTTTAAGTTTTCAGGTCAATTTTCATAGGGCCGGTATCGGGGAGAGTTGAGAAGCAAGAGACTGGCACCTTCGGACAGCCACTGCGCCCGTTCTAGGCCTCCAAATACAGTTTTGTTGGTTTCTCACGTGTTCTCAGATGCCATAGAACACATCCAGGCACTTTTTTCCGAAATTGAAAATTTTAAGTTTTCAGGTCAATTTTCATAGGGCCGGTATCGGGGAGAGTTGAGAAGCAAGAGACTGGCACCTTCGGACAGCCACTGCGCCCGTTCTAGGCCTCCAAATACAGTTTTGTTGGTTTCTCACGTGTTCTCAGATGCCATAGAACACATCCAGGTACTTTTTTCCGAAATTGAAAATTTTAAGTTTTCAGGTCAATTTTCATAGGGCCGGTATCGGCCGTTCGGGGGGAGTTGTGAAGCAAGAGACTGGCACCTTCGGACAGCCACTGCGCCCGTTCTAGGCCTCCAAATACAGTTTTGTTGGTTTCTCACGTGTTCTCAGATGCCATAGAACACATCCAGGCACTTTTTTCCGAAATTGAAAATTTTAAGTTTTCAGGTCAATTTTCATAGGGCCGGTATCGGGGAGAGTTGAGAAGCAAGAGACTGGCACCTTCGGACAGCCACTCCCGTTCTAGGCCTCCAAATACAGTTTTGTTGGTTTCTCACGTGTTCTCAGATGCCATAGAACACATCCAGGCACTTTTTTCCGAAATTGAAAATTTTAAGTTTTCAGGTCAATTTTCATAGGGCCGGTATCGGCCGTTCGGGGGGAGTTGTGAAGCAAGAGACTGGCACCTTCGGACAGCCACTGCGCCCGTTCTAGGCCTCCAAATACAGTTTTGTTGGTTTCTCACGTGTTCTCAGATGCCATAGAACACATCCAGGCACTTTTTTCCGAAATTGAAAATTTTAAGTTTTCAGGTCAATTTTCATAGGGCCGGTATCGGCCGTTCGGGGGGAGTTGTGAAGCAAGAGACTGGCACCTTCGGACAGCCACTGCGCCCGTTCTAGGCCTCCAAATACAGTTTTGTTGGTTTCTCACGTGTTCTCAGATGCCATAGAACACATCCAGGCACTTTTTTCCGAAATTGAAAATTTTAAGTTTTCAGGTCAATTTTCATAGGGCCGGTATCGGCCGTTCGGGGGGAGTTGTGAAGCAAGAGACTGGCACCTTCGGACAGCCACTGCGCCCGTTCTAGGCCTCCAAATACAGTTTTGTTGGTTTCTCACGTGTTCTCAGATGCCATAGAACACATCCAGGCACTTTTTTCCGAAATTGAAAATTTTAAGTTTTCAGGTCAATTTTCATAGGGCCGGTATCGGCCGTTCGGGGGGAGTTGTGAAGCAAGAGACTGGCACCTTCGGACAGCCACTGCGCCCGTTCTAGGCCTCCAAATACAGTTTTGTTGGTTTCTCACGTGTTCTCAGATGCCATAGAACACATACAGGCACTTTTTTCCGAAATTGAAAATTTTAAGTTTTCAGGTCAATTTTCATAGTGCCGGTATCGGGGAGAGTTGAGAAGCAAGAGACTGGCACCTTCGGACAGCCACTTCGCCCGTTCTAGGCCTCCAAATACAGTTTTGTTGGTTTCTCACATGTTCTCAGATGCCATAGAACACATCCAGGTACTTTTTTCCGAAATTGAAAATTTTAAGTTTTCAGGTCAATTTTCATAGGGCCGGTATCGGGGAGAGTTGAGAAGCAAGAGACTGGCACCTTCGGACAGCCACTGCGCCCGTTCTAGGCCTCCAAATACAGTTTTGTTGGTTTCTCACGTGTTCTCAGATGCCATAGAACACATCCAGGCACTTTTTTCCGAAATTGAAAATTTTAAGTTTTCAGGTCAATTTTCATAGGGCCGGTATCGGGGAGAGTTGAGAAGCAAGAGACTGGCACCTTCGAACAGCCACTGCGCCCGTTCTAGGCCTCCAAATACAGTTTTGTTGGTTTCTCACGTGTTCTCAGATGCCATAGAACACATCCAGGCACTTTTTTCCGAAATTGAAAATTTTAAGTTTTCAGGTCAATTTTCATAGGGCCGGAATGGGGGGAGTTGTGAAGCAAGAGACTGGCACCTTCGGACAGCCACTGCGCCCGTTCTAGGCCTCCAAATACAGTTTTGTTGGTTTCTCACGTGTTCTCAGATGCCATAGAACACATCCAGGCACTTTTTTCCGAAATTGAAAATTTGAAGTTTTCAGGTCAATTTTCATAGGGCCGGTATCGGGGGGAGTTGTGAAGCAAGAGACTGGCACCTTCGGACAGCCACTGCGCCCGTTCTAGGCCTCCAAATACAGTTTTGTTGGTTTCTCACGTGTGCTCAGATGCCATAGAACACATCCAGGTACTTTTTTCCGAAATTGAAAATTTTAAGTTTTCAGGTCAATTTTCATAGGGCCGGTATCGGCCGTTCGGGGGGAGTTGTGAAGCAAGAGACTGGCACCTTCGGACAGCCACTGCGCCCGTTCTAGGTCTCCAAATACAGTTTTGTTGGTTTCTCACATGTTCTCAGATGCCATAGAACACATCCAGGTACTTTTTTCCGAAATTGAAAATTTTAAGTTTTCAGGTCAATTTTCATAGGGCCGGTATCGGCCGTTCGGGGGGAGTTGTGAAGCAAGAGACTGGCACCTTCGGACAGCCACTGCGCCCGTTCTAGGCCTCCAAATACAGTTTTGTTGGTTTCTCACGTGTTCTCAGATGCCATAGAACACATCCAGGCACTTTTTTCCGAAATTGAAAATTTTAAGTTTTCAGGTCAATTTTCATAGGGCCGGTATCGGGGAGAGTTGAGAAGCAAGAGACTGGCACCTTCGGACAGCCACTGCGCCCGTTCTAGGCCTCCAAATACAGTTTTGTTGGTTTCTCACATGTTCTCAGATGCCATAGAACACATCCAGGCACTTTTTTCCGAAATTGAAAATTTTAAGTTTTCAGGTCAATTTTCATAGGGCCGGTATCGGCCGTTCGGTGGGAGTTGTGAAGCAAGAGACTGGCACCTTCGGACAGCCACTGCGCCCGTTCTAGGCCTCCAAATACAGTTTTGTTGGTTTCTCACATGTTCTCAGATGCCATAGAACACATCCAGGTACTTTTTTCCGAAATTGAAAATTTTAAGTTTTCAGGTCAATTTTCATAGGGCCGGTATCGGCCGTTCGGGGGGAGTTGTGAAGCAAGAGACTGGCACCTTCGGACAGCCACTGCGCCCGTTCTAGGCCTCCAAATACAGTTTTGTTGGTTTCTCACGTGTTCTCAGATGCCATAGAACACATCCAGGCACTTTTTTCCGAAATTGAAAATTTTAAGTTTTCAGGTCAATTTTCATAGGGCCGGTATCGGGGGGAGTTGTGAAGCAAGAGACTGGCACCTTCGGACAGCCACTGCGCCCGTTCTAGGCCTCCAAATACAGTTTTGTTGGTTTCTCACGTGTTCTCAGATGCCATAGAACACATCCAGGCACTTTTTTCCGAAATTGAAAATTTTAAGTTTTCAGGTCAATTTTCATAGGGCCGGTATCGGCCGTTCGGGGGGAGTTGAGAATCAAGAGACTGGCACCTTCGGACAGCCACTGCGCCCGTTCTAGGCCTCCAAATACAGTTTTGTTGGTTTCTCACATGTTCTCAGATGCCATAGAACACATCCAGGCACTTTTTTCCGAAATTGAAAATTTTAAGTTTTCAGGTCAATTTTCATAGGGCCGGTATCGGCCGTTCGGGGGGAGTTGTGAAGCAAGAGACTGGCACCTTCGGACAGCCACTGCGCCCGTTCTAGGCCTCCAAATACAGTTTTGTTGGTTTCTCACGTGTTCTCAGATGCCATAGAACACATCCAGGCACTTTTTTCCGAAATTGAAAATTTGAAGTTTTCAGGTCAATTTTCATAGGGCCGGTATCGGGGGGAGTTGTGAAGCAAGAGACTGGCACCTTCGGACAGCCACTGCGCCCGTTCTAGGCCTCTAAATACAGTTTTGTTGGTTTCTCACGTGTGCTCAGATGCCATAGAACACATCCAGGTACTTTTTTCCGAAATTGAAAATTTTAAGTTTTCAGGTCAATTTTCATAGGGCCGGTATCGGCCGTTCGGGGGGAGTTGTGAAGCAAGAGACTGGCACCTTCGGACAGCCACTGCGCCCGTTCTAGGTCTCCAAATACAGTTTTGTTGGTTTCTCACATGTTCTCAGATGCCATAGAACACATCCAGGTACTTTTTTCCGAAATTGAAAATTTTAAGTTTTCAGGTCAATTTTCATAGGGCCGGTATCGGCCGTTCGGGGGGAGTTGTGAAGCAAGAGACTGGCACCTTCGGACAGCCACTGCGCCCGTTCTAGGCCTCCAAATACAGTTTTGTTGGTTTCTCACGTGTTCTCAGATGCCATAGAACACATCCAGGCACTTTTTTCCGAAATTGAAAATTTTAAGTTTTCAGGTCAATTTTCATAGGGCCGGTATCGGGGAGAGTTGAGAAGCAAGAGACTGGCACCTTCGGACAGCCACAGCGCCCGTTCTAGGCCTCCAAATACAGTTTTGTTGGTTTCTCACGTGTTCTCAGATGCCATAGAACACATCCAGGCACTTTTTTCCGAAATTGAAAATTTTAAGTTTTCAGGTCAATTTTCATAGGGCCGGTATCGGGGAGAGTTGAGAAGCAAGAGACTGGCACCTTCGGACAGCCACTGCGCCCGTTCTAGGCCTCCAAATACAGTTTTGTTGGTTTCTCACATGTTCTCAGATGCCATAGAACACATCCAGGCACTTTTTTCCGAAATTGAAAATTTTAAGTTTTCAGGTCAATTTTCATAGGGCCGGTATCGGCCGTTCGGTGGGAGTTGTGAAGCAAGAGACTGGCACCTTCGGACAGCCACTGCGCCCGTTCTAGGCCTCCAAATACAGTTTTGTTGGTTTCTCACATGTTCTCAGATGCCATAGAACACATCCAGGTACTTTTTTCCGAAATTGAAAATTTTAAGTTTTCAGGTCAATTTTCATAGGGCCGGTATCGGCCGTTCGGGGGGAGTTGTGAAGCAAGAGACTGGCACCTTCGGACAGCCACTGCGCCCGTTCTAGGCCTCCAAATACAGTTTTGTTGGTTTCTCACGTGTTCTCAGATGCCATAGAACACATCCAGGCACTTTTTTCCGAAATTGAAAATTTTAAGTTTTCAGGTCAATTTTCATAGGGCCGGTATCGGGGGGAGTTGTGAAGCAAGAGACTGGCACCTTCGAACAGCCACTGCGCCCGTTCTAGGCCTCCAAATACAGTTTTGTTGGTTTCTCACATGTTCTCAGATGCCATAGAACACATCCAGGCACTTTTTTCCGAAATTGAAAATTTTAAGTTTTCAGGTCAATTTTCATAGGGCCGGTATCGGGGGGAGTTGTGAAGCAAGAGACTGGCACCTTCGGACAGCCACTGCGCCCGTTCTAGGCCTCCAAATACAGTTTTGTTGGTTTCTCACGTGTTCTCAGATGCCATAGAACACATCCAGGCACTTTTTTCCGAAATTGAAAATTTGAAGTTTTCAGGTCAATTTTCATAGGGCCGGTATCGGGGGGAGTTGTGAAGCAAGAGACTGGCACCTTCGGACAGCCACTGCGCCCGTTCTAGGCCTCCAAATACAGTTTTGTTGGTTTCTCACGTGTGCTCAGATGCCATAGAACACATCCAGGTACTTTTTTCCGAAATTGAAAATTTTAAGTTTTCAGGTCAATTTTCATAGGGCCGGTATCGGCCGTTCGGGGGGAGTTGTGAAGCAAGAGACTGGCACCTTCGGACAGCCACTGCGCCCGTTCTAGGTCTCCAAATACAGTTTTGTTGGTTTCTCACATGTTCTCAGATGCCATAGAACACATCCAGGTACTTTTTTCCGAAATTGAAAATTTTAAGTTTTCAGGTCAATTTTCATAGGGCCGGTATCGGCCGTTCGGGGGGAGTTGTGAAGCAAGAGACTGGCACCTTCGGACAGCCACTGCGCCCGTTCTAGGCCTCCAAATACAGTTTTGTTGGTTTCTCACGTGTTCTCAGATGCCATAGAACACATCCAGGCACTTTTTTCCGAAATTGAAAATTTTAAGTTTTCAGGTCAATTTTCATAGGGCCGGTATCGGGGAGAGTTGAGAAGCAAGAGACTGGCACCTTCGGACAGCCACTGCGCCCGTTCTTGGCCTCCAAATACAGTTTTGTTGGTTTCTCACATGTTCTCAGATGCCATAGAACACATCCAGGCACTTTTTTCCGAAATTGAAAATTTTAAGTTTTCAGGTCAATTTTCATAGGGCCGGTATCGGCCGTTCGGTGGGAGTTGTGAAGCAAGAGACTGGCACCTTCGGACAGCCACTGCGCCCGTTCTAGGCCTCCAAATACAGTTTTGTTGGTTTCTCACATGTTCTCAGATGCCATAGAACACATCCAGGTACTTTTTTCCGAAATTGAAAATTTTAAGTTTTCAGGTCAATTTTCATAGGGCCGGTATCGGCCGTTCGGGGGGAGTTGTGAAGCAAGAGACTGGCCGTTCGGGGGGAGTTGAGAATCAAGAGACTGGCACCTTCGGACAGCCACTGCGCCCGTTCTAGGCCTCCAAATACAGTTTTGTTGGTTTCTCACATGTTCTCAGATGCCATAGAACACATCCAGGCACTTTTTTCCGAAATTGAAAATTTTAAGTTTTCAGGTCAATTTTCATAGGGCCGGTATCGGCCGTTCGGGGGGAGTTGTGAAGCAAGAGACTGGCACCTTCGGACAGCCACTGCGCCCGTTCTAGGCCTCCAAATACAGTTTTGTTGGTTTCTCACGTGTTCTCAGATGCCATAGAACACATCCAGGTACTTTTTTCCGAAATTGAAAATTTTAAGTTTTCAGGTCAATTTTCATAGGGCCGGTATCGGGGAGAGTTGAGAAGCAAGAGACTGGCACCTTCGGACAGCCACTGCGCCCGTTCTAGGCCTCCAAATACAGTTTTGTTGGTTTCTCACGTGTTCTCAGATGCCATAGAACACATCCAGGTACTTTTTTCCGAAATTGAAAATTTGAAGTTTTCAGGTCAATTTTCATAGGGCCGGTATCGGCCGTTCGGGGGGAGTTGAGAATCAAGAGACTGGCACCTTCGGACAGCCACTGCGCCCGTTCTAGGCCTCCAAATACAGTTTTGTTGGTTTCTCACATGTTCTCAGATGCCATAGAACACATCCAGGCACTTTTTTCCGAAATTGAAAATTTTAAGTTTTCAGGTCAATTTTCATAGGGCCGGTATCGGCCGTTCGGGGGGAGTTGTGAAGCAAGAGACTGGCACCTTCGGACAGCCACTGCGCCCGTTCTAGGCCTCCAAATACAGTTTTGTTGGTTTCTCACGTGTTCTCAGATGCCATAGAACACATCCAGGCACTTTTTTCCGAAATTGAAAATTTTAAGTTTTCAGGTCAATTTTCATAGGGCCGGTATCGGGGAGAGTTGAGAAGCAAGAGACTGGCACCTTCGGACAGCCACTGCGCCCGTTCTAGGCCTCCAAATACAGTTTTGTTGGTTTCTCACGTGTTCTCAGATGCCATAGAACACATCCAGGTACTTTTTTCCGAAATTGAAAATTTGAAGTTTTCAGGTCAATTTTCATAGGGCCGGTATCGGGGGGAGTTGTGAAGCAAGAGACTGGCACCTTCGGACAGCCACTGCGCCCGTTCTAGGCCTCCAAATACAGTTTTGTTGGTTTCTCACGTGTTCTCAGATGCCATAGAACACATCCAGGTACTTTTTTCCGAAATTGAAAATTTGAAGTTTTCAGGTCAATTTTCATAGGGCCGGTATCGGGGAGAGTTGAGAAGCAAGAGACTGGCACCTTCGGACAGCCACTGCGCCCGTTCTAGGCCTCCAAATACAGTTTTGTTGGTTTCTCACGTGTTCTCAGATGCCATAGAACACATCCAGGTACTTTTTTCCGAAATTGAAAATTTTAAGTTTTCAGGTCAATTTTCATAGGGCCGGTATCGGCCGTTCGGGGGGAGTTGTGAAGCAAGAGACTGGCACCTTCGGACAGCCACTGCGCCCGTTCTAGGCCTCCAAATACAGTTTTGTTGGTTTCTCACATGTTCTCAGATGCCATAGAACACATCCAGGCACTTTTTTCCGAAATTGAAAATTTTAAGTTTTCAGGTTAATTTTCATAGGGCCGGTATCGGGGGGAGTTGTGAAGCAAGAGACTGGCACCTTCGGACAGCCACTGCGCCCGTTCTAGGCCTCCAAATACAGTTTTGTTGGTTTCTCACGTGTTCTCAGATGCCATAGAACACATCCAGGCACTTTTTTCCGAAATTGAAAATTTTAAGTTTTCAGGTCAATTTTCATAGGGCCGGTATCGGCCGTTCGGGGGGAGTTGTGAAGCAAGAGACTGGCACCTTCGGACAGCCACTGCGCCCGTTCTAGGCCTCCAAATACAGTTTTGTTGGCTTCTCACATGTTCTCAGATGCCATAGAACACATCCAGCACTTTTTTCCGAAATTGAAAATTTTAAGTTTTCAGGTCAATTTTCATAGGGCCGGTATCGGCCGTTCGGGGGGAGTTGTGAAGCAAGAGACTGGCACCTTCGGACAGCCACTGCGCCCGTTCTAGGCCTCCAAATACAGTTTTGTTGGTTTCTCACATGTTCTCAGATGCCATAGAACACATCCAGGCACTTTTTTCCGAAATTGAAAATTTTAAGTTTTCAGGTCAATTTTCATAGGGCCGGTATCGGGGGGAGTTGTGAAGCAAGAGACTGGCACCTTCGGACAGCCACTGCGCCCGTTCTAGGCCTCCAAATACAGTTTTGTTGGTTTCTCACGTGTTCTCAGATGCCATAGAACACATCCAGGCACTTTTTTCCGAAATTGAAAATTTTAAGTTTTCAGGTCAATTTTCATAGGGCCGGTATCGGGGAGAGTTGTGAAGCAAGAGACTGGCACCTTCGGACAGCCACTGCGCCCGTTCTAGGCCTCCAAATACAGTTTTGTTGGTTTCTCACGTGTTCTCAGATGCCATAGAACACATCCAGGCACTTTTTTCCGAAATTGAAAATTTTAAGTTTTCAGGTCAATTTTCATAGGGCCGGTATCGGCCGTTCGGGGGGAGTTGTGAAGCAAGAGACTGGCACCTTCGGACAGCCACTGCGCCCGTTCTAGGCCTCCAAATACAGTTTTGTTGGTTTCTCACGTGTCCTCAGATGCCATAGAACACATCCAGGCACTTTTTTCCGAAATTGAAAATTTTAAGTTTTCAGGTCAATTTTCATAGGGCCGGTATCGGGGAGAGTTGTGAAGCAAGAGACTGGCACCTTCGGACAGCCACTGCGCCCGTTCTAGGCCTCCAAATACAGTTTTGTTGGTTTCTCACGTGTTCTCAGATGACATAGAACACATCCAGGCACTTTTTTCCGAAATTGAAAATTTTAAGTTTTCAGGTCAATTTTCATAGGGCCGGTATCGGGGAGAGTTGTGAAGCAAGAGACTGGCACCTTCGGACAGCCACTGCGCCCGATCTAGGCCTCCAAATACAGTTTTGTTGGTTTCTCACATGTTCTCAGATGCCATAGAACACATCCAGGCACTTTTTTCCGAAATTGAAAATTTTAAGTTTTCAGGTCAATTTCCATAGGGCCGGTATCGGGGAGAGTTGTGAAGCAAGAAACTGGCACTTTGGACAGCCACTGCGCCCGTTCTAGGCCTCCAAATACAGTTTTGTTGGTTTCTCACATGTTCTCAGATGCCATAGAACACATCCAGGCACTTTCTTCCGAAATTGAAAATTTTAAGTTTTCAGGTCAATTTTCATAGGGCCGGTATCGGGGAGAGTTGTGAAGCAAGAGACTGGCACCTTCGGACAGCCACTGCGCCCGTTCTAGGCCTCCAAATACAGTTTTGTTGGCTTCTCACATGTTCTCAGATGCCATAGAACACATCCAGCACTTTTTTCCGAAATTGAAAATTTTAAGTTTTCAGGTCAATTTTCATAGGGCCGGTATCGGCCGTTCGGGGGGAATTGTGAAGCAAGAGACTGGCACCTTCGGACAGCCACTGCGCCCGTTCTAGGCCTCCAAATACAGTTTTGTTGGTTTCTCACGTGTTCTCAGATGCCATAGAACACATCCAGGTACTTTTTTCCGAAATTGAAAATTTTAAGTTTTCAGGTCAATTTTCATAGGGCCGGTATCGGCCGTTCGGGGGGAGTTGAGAATCAAGAGACTGGCACCTTCGGACAGCCACTGCGCCCGTTCTAGGCCTCCAAATACAGGTTTGTTGGTTTCTCACGTGTTCTCAGATGCCATAGAACACATCCAGGCACTTTTTTCCGAAATTGAAAATTTTAAGTTTTCAGGTCAATTTTCATAGGGCCGGTATCGGGGAGAGTTGTGAAGCAAGAGACTGGCACCTTCGGACAGCCACTGCGCCCGTTCTAGGCCTCCAAATACAGTTTTGTTGGTTTCTCACGTGTTCTCAGATGCCATAGAACACATCCAGGTACTTTTTTCCGAAATTGAAAATTTGAAGTTTTCAGGTCAATTTTCATAGGGCCGGCATCGGGGAGAGTTGAGAAGCAAGAGACTGGCACCTTCGGACAGCCACTGCGCCCGTTCTAGGCCTCCAAATACAGTTTTGTTGGTTTCTCACGTGTTCTCAGATGCCATAGAAGACATCCAGGCACTTTTTTCCAAAATTGAAAATTTTAAGTTTTCAGGTCAATTTTCATAGGGCCGGTATCGGGGGGAGTTGTGAAGCAAGAGACTGGCACCTTCGGACAGCCACTGCGCCCGTTCTAGGCCTCCAAATACAGTTTTGTTGGTTTCTCACGTGTTCTCAGATGCCATAGAACACATCCAGGCACTTTTTTCCGAAATTGAAAATTTTAAGTTTTCAGGTCAATTTTCATAGGGCCGGTATCGGGGAGAGTTGTGAAGCAAGAGACTGGCACCTTCGGACAGCCACTGCGCCCGTTCTAGGCCTCCAAATACAGTTTTGTTGGTTTCTCACGTGTTCTCAGATGCCATAGAACACATCCAGGTACTTTTTTCCGAAATTGAAAATTTGAAGTTTTCAGGTCAATTTTCATAGGGCCGGCATCGGGGAGAGTTGAGAAGCAAGAGACTGGCACCTTCGGACAGCCACTGCGCCCGTTCTAGGCCTCCAAATGCAGTTTTGTTGGTTTCTCACGTGTTCTCAGATGCCATAGAACACATCCAGGCACTTTTTTCCGAAATTGAAAATTTGAAGTTTTCAGGTCAATTTTCATAGGGCCGGCATCGGGGGGAGTTGAGAAGCAAGAGACTGGCACCTTCGGACAGCCACTGCGCCCGTTCTAGGCCTCCAAATACAGTTTTGTTGGTTTCTCACGTGTTCTCAGATGCCATAGAACACATCCAGGCACTTTTTTCCGAAATTGAAAATTTTAAGTTTTCAGGTCAATTTTCATAGGGCCGGTATCGGGGAGAGTTGTGAAGCAAGAGAATGGCACCTTCGGACAGCCACTGCGCCCGTTCTAGGCCTCCAAATACAGTTTTGTTGGTTTCTCACATGTTCTCAGATGCCATAGAACACATCCAGGCACTTTTTTCCGAAATTGAAAATTTTAAGTTTTCAGGTCAATTTTCATAGGGCCGGTATCGGGGAGAGTTGAGAAGCAAGAGACTGGCACCTTCGGACAACCACTGCGCCCGTTCAAGGCCTCCAAATACAGTTTTGTTGGTTTCTCACATGTTCTCAGATGCCATAGAACACATCCAGGCACTTTTTTCCGAAATTGAAAATTTTAAGTTTTCAGTTCAATTTTCATAGGGCCGATATCGGGGGGAGTTGTGAAGCAAGAGACTGGCACCTTCGGACAGCCACTGCGCCCGTTCTAGGCCTCCAAATACAGTTTTGTTGGTTTCTCACGTGTCCTCAGATGCCATAGAACACATCCAGGCACTTTTTTCCGAAATTGAATATTTTAAGTTTTCAGGTCAATTTTCATAGGGCCGGTATCGGGGGGAGTTGTGAAGCAAGAGACTGGCACCTTCGGACAGCCACTGCGCCCGTTCTAGGCCTCCAAATACAGTTTTGTTGGTTTCTCACGTGTCCTCAGATGCCATAGAACACATCCAGGCACTTTTTTCCGAAATTGAATATTTTAAGTTTTCAGGTCAATTTTCATAGGGCCGGTATCGGGGGGAGTTGTGAAGCAAGAGACTGGCACCTTCGGACAGCCACTGCGCCCGTTCTAGGCCTCCAAATACAGTTTTGTTGGTTTCTCACGTGTTCTCAGATGCCATAGAACACATCCAGGCACTTTTTTCCGAAATTGAAAATTTTAAGTTTTCAGGTCAATTTTCATAGGGCCGGTATCGGGGGGAGTTGTGAAGCAAGAGACTGGCACCTTCGGACAGCCACTGCGCCCGTTCTAGGCCTCCAAATACAGTTTTGTTGGTTTCTCACGTGTGCTCAGATGCCATAGAACACATCCAGGCACTTTTTTCCGAAATTGAAAATTTTAAGTTTTCAGGTCAATTTTCATAGGGCCGGTATCGGGGGGAGTTGTGAAGCAAGAGACTGGCACCTTCGGACAGCCACTGCGCCCGTTCTAGGCCTCCAAATACAGTTTTGTTGGTTTCTCACGTGTTCTCAGATGCCATAGAACACATCCAGGCACTTTTTTCCGAAATTGAAAATTTTAAGTTTTCAGGTCAATTTTCATAGGGCCGGTATCGGGGAGAGTTGAGGAGCAAGAGACTGGCACCTTCGGACAGCCACTGCGCCCGTTCTAGGCCTCCAAATACAGTTTTGTTGGTTTCTCACGTGTTCTCAGATGCCATAGAACACATCCAGGTACTTTTTTCCGAAATTGAAAATTTTAAGTTTTCAGGTCAATTTTCATAGGGCCGGTATCGGCCGTTCGGTGGGAGTTGTGAAGCAAGAGACTGGCACCTTCGGACAGCCACTGCGCCCGTTCTAGGCCTCCAAATACAGTTTTGTTGGTTTCTCACGTGTTCTCAGATGCCATAGAACACATCCAGGCACTTTTTTCCGAAATTGAAAATTTTAAGTTTTCAGGTCAATTTTCATAGGGCCGGTATCGGGGAGAGTTGAGAAGCAAGAGACTGGCACCTTCGGAAAGCCACTGCGCCCGTTCTATGCCTCCAAATACAGTTTTGTTGGTTTCTCACGTGTTCTCAGATGCCATAGAACACATCCAGGCACTTTTTTCCGAAATTGAAAATTTTAAGTTTTCAGGTCAATTTTCATAGGGCCGGTATCGGCCGTACGGGGGGAGTTGTGAAGCAAGAGACTGGCACCTTCGGACAGCCACTGCGCCCGTTCTAGGCCTCCAAATACAGTTTTGTTGGTTTCTCACGTGTTCTCAGATGCCATAGAAGACATCCAGGCACTTTTTTCCAAAATTGAAAATTTTAAGTTTTCAGGTCAATTTTCATAGGGCCGGTATCGGGGGGAGTTGTGAAGCAAGAGACTGGCACCTTCGGACAGCCACTGCGCCCGTTCTAGGCCTCCAAATACAGTTTTGTTGGTTTCTCACATGTTCTCAGATGCCATAGAACACATCCAGGCACTTTTTTCCGAAATTGAAAATTTTAAGTTTTCAGGTCAATTTTCATAGGGCCGGTATCGGGGGGAGTTCTGAAGCAAGAGACTGGCACCTTCGGACAGCCACTGCGCCCGTTCTAGGCCTCCAAATACAGTTTTGTTGGTTTCTCACATGTTCTCAGATGCCATAGAACACATCCAGGCACTTTTTTCCGAAATTGAAAATTTTAAGTTTTCAGGTCAATTTTCATAGGGCCGGTATCGGGGGGAGTTGTGAAGCAAGAGACTGGCACCTTCGGACAGCCACTGCGCCCGTTCTAGGCCTCCAAATACAGTTTTGTTGGTTTCTCACGTGTTCTCAGATGCCATAGAACACATCCAGGCACTTTTTTCCGAAATTGAAAATTTTAAGTTTTCAGGTCAATTTTCATAGGGCCGGTATCGGGGGGAGTTGTGAAGCAAGAGACTGGCACCTTCGGACAGCCACTGCGCCCGTTCTAGGCCTCCAAATACAGTTTTGTTGGTTTCTCACGTGTTCTCAGATGCCATAGAACACATCCAGGCACTTTTTTCCGAAATTGAAAATTTTAAGTTTTCAGGTCAATTTTCATAGGGCCGGTATCGGGGAGAGTTGAGAAGCAAGAGACTGGCACCTTCGGACAGCCACTGCGCCCGTTCTAGGCCTCCAAATACAGTTTTGTTGGTTTCTCACGTGTTCTCAGATGCCATAGAACACATCCAGGCACTTTTTTCCGAAATTGAAAATTTTAAGTTTTCAGGTCAATTTTCATAGGGCCGGTATCGGGGGGAGTTGTGAAGCAAGAGACTGGCACCTTCGGACAGCCACTGCGCCCGTTCTAGGCCTCCAAATACAGTTTTGTTGGTTTCTCACGTGTTCTCAGATGCCATAGAACACATCCAGGCACTTTTTTCCGAAATTGAAAATTTTAAGTTTTCAGGTCAATTTTCATAGGGCCGGTATCGGGGGGAGTTATGAAGCAAGAGACTGGCACCTTCGGACAGCCACTGCGCCCGTTCTAGGCCTCCAAATACAGTTTTGTTGGTTTCTCACGTGTTCTCAGATGCCATAGAACACATCCAGGCACTTTTTTCCGAAATTGAAAATTTTAAGTTTTCAGGTCAATTTTCATAGGGCCGGTATCGGGGAGAGTTGTGAAGCAAGAGACTGGCACCTTCGGACAGCTACTGCGCCCGTTCTAGGCCTCCAAATACAGTTTTGTTGGTTTCTCACATGTTCTCAGATGCCATAGAACACATCCAGGCACTTTTTTCCGAAATTGAAAATTTTAAGTTTTCAGGTCAATTTTCATAGGTCCGGTATCGGCCGTTCGGTGGGAGTTGAGAAGCAAGAGACTGGCACCTTCGGACAGCCACTGCGCCCGTTCTAGGCCTCCAAATACAGTTTTGTTGGTTTCTCACGTGTGCTCAGATGCCATAGAACACATCCAGGTACTTTTTTCCGAAAGTGAAAATTTTAAGTTTTCAGGTCAATTTTCATAGGGCCGGTATCGGCCGTTCGGGGGGAGTTGTGAAGCAAGAGACT
>CALYFP010000003.1:0-16858 GCA_944738645.1 Eristalinus sepulchralis
TGTGAGTGGCTGTGACTTAGAATTTTTCACATATAGTAGACTACTGAGATACGACTTTTTTTTAAATTTTTTTATGGTCATATATTCTGTGAGTGGCTGTGACTTAGAATTTTTCACATATAGTAGACTACTGAGATACGACTTTTTTTGAATTTTTTTATGATCATATATTTTGTGAGTTGTTGTGACTTAGAATTTTTCACATATAGTAGACTAGTGAGATACGACTTTTTTTGAATTTTTTTATGATCATATATTTTGTGAGTTGTTGTGACTTAGAGAATTTTTCACATATAGTAGACTACTGAGATACGATTTTTTTTGAATTTTTTTATGATCACATATTTTGTGAGTTGTTGTGACTTAGAATTTTTCACATATAGTAGACTACTGAGATACGACTTTTTTTGAATTTTTTTATGATCATATATTTTGTGAGTTGTTGTGACTTAGAATTTTTCACATATAGTAGACTACTGAGATACGACTTTTTTTGAATTTTTTTATGATCATATATTTTGTGAGTTGTTGCGACTTAGAATTTTTCACATATAGTAGACTACTGAGATACGACTTTTTTTGAATTTTTTTATGATCATATATTTTGTGAGTTGTTGTGACTTAGAATTTTTCACATATAGTAGACTACTGAGATACGACTTTTTTTGAATTTTTTTATGATCATATATTTTGTGAGTTGTTGTGACTTAGAGAATTTTTCACATATAGTAGACTACTGAGATACGACTTTTTTTGAATTTTTTTATGATCATATATTTTGTGAGTTGTTGTGACTTAGAATTTTTCACATATAGTAGACTACTGAGATACGACTTTTTTTGAATTTTTTTTATGATCATATATTTTGTGAGTTGTTGTGACTTAGAATTTTTCACATATAGTAGACTACTGAGATACGACTTTTTTTGAATTTTTTTATGATCATATATTTTGTGAGTTGTTGTGACTTAGAGAATTTTTCACATATAGTAGACTACTGAGATACGACTTTTTTTGAATTTTTTTATGATCATATATTTTGTGAGTTGTTGTGACTTAGAATTTTTCACATATAGTAGACTACTGAGATACGACTTTTTTTGAATTTTTTTATGATCATATATTTTGTGAGTTGTTGTGACTTAGAGAATTTTTCACATATAGTAGACTACTGAGATACGACTTTTTTTGAATTTTTTTATGATCATATATTTTGTGAGTTGTTGTGACTTATAATTTTTCACATATAGTAGACTACTGAGATACGACTTTTTTTGAATTTTTTTTATGCTCATTTATTTTGTGAGTGGTTGCGACTTAGAAAAATTTTTCACATATAGTAGACTACTGAGATACGACTTTTTTTGAATTTTTTTATGATCATATATTTTGTGAGTTGTTGTGACTTAGAATTTTTCACATATAGTAGACTACTGAGATACGACTTTTTTTTTTTTTTTTATGATCATATATTTTCTAAGTAATTGTGACTTAAAGAATTTTTCACATATAGTATACTACTGAGATACGACTTTTTTTGAATTTTTTTATGATCATATATTTTGTGAGTGGCTGTGACTTAGAATTTTTCACATATAGTAGACTACTGAGATACGACTTTTTTTGAATTTTTTTATGATCATATATTTTGTGAGTTGTTGTGACTTAGAGAATTTTTCACATATAGTAGACTACTGAGATACGACTTTTTTTGAATTTTTTTATGATCATATATTTTGTGAGTTGTTGTGACTTAGAGAATTTTTCACATATAGTAGACTACTGAGATACGACTTTTTTTGAATTTTTTTATGATCATATATTTTGTGAGTTGTTGTGACTTAGAATTTTTCACATATAGTAGACTACTGAGATACGACTTTTTTTGAATTTTTTTATGATCATATATTTTGTGAGTTGTTGTGACTTAGAGAATTTTTCACATATAGTAGACTACTGAGATACGACTTTTTCTGAATTTTTTTATGATCATATATTTTGTGAGTTGTTGCGACTTAAAACATTTTTTTATGATCATATATTTTGTGAGTGGCTGTGACTTAGAATTTTTCACATATAGTAGACTACTGAGATACGACTTTTTTTGAATTTTTTTATGATCATATATTTTGTGAGTTGTTGTGACTTAGAGAATTTTTCACATATAGTAGACTACGGAGATATGACTTTTTTTGAATTTTTTTATGCTCATTTATTTTGTGAGTGGCTGTGACTTAGAATTTTTCACATATAGTAGACTACTGAGATACGACTTTTTTTGAATTTTTTTATGATCATATATTTTGTGAGTTGTTGTGACTTAGAATTTTTCACATATAGTAGACTACTGAGATACGACTTTTTTTGAATTTTTTTATGATCATATATTTTGTGAGTTGTTGTGACTTAGAATTTTTCACATATAGTAGACTACTGAGATATGACTTTTTTTTGAATTTTTTATGCTCATTTATTTTGTGAGTGGTTGCGACTTAAAAAATTTGTGACATATAGTGGACTACTGAGATACGACTTTTTTTGAATTTTTTTATGATCATATATTTTGTGAGAGGTTGCGACTTAAAAAATTTGTCACATATAGTGGACTACTGAGATACGACTTTTTTTGAATTTTTTTATGATCATATATTTTGTGAGTTGTTGTGACTTAGAATTTTTCACATATAGTAGACTACTGAGATACGACTTTTTTTGAATTTTTTTATGATCATATATTTTGTGAGTTGTTGTGACTTAGAATTTTTCACATATAGTAGACTACTGAGATACGACTTTTTTTTAAATTTTTTTATGGTCATATATTCTGTGAGTGGCTGTGACTTAGAATTTTTCACATATAGTAGACTACTGAGATACGACTTTTTTTGAATTTTTTTATGATCATATATTTTGTGAGTTGTTGTGACTTAGAATTTTTCACATATAGTAGACTACTGAGATACGACTTTTTTTGAATTTTTTTATGATCATATATTTTGTGAGTTGTTGTGACTTAGAGAATTTTTCACATATAGTAGACTACTGAGATACGATTTTTTTTGAATTTTTTTATGATCACATATTTTGTGAGTTGTTGTGACTTAGAATTTTTCACATATAGTAGACTACTGAGATACGACTTTTTTTGAATTTTTTTATGATCATATATTTTGTGAGTTGTTGTGACTTAGAATTTTTCACATATAGTAGACTACTGAGATACGACTTTTTTTGAATTTTTTTATGATCATATATTTTGTGAGTTGTTGCGACTTAGAATTTTTCACATATAGTAGACTACTGAGATACGACTTTTTTTGAATTTTTTTATGATCATATATTTTGTGAGTTGTTGTGACTTAGAATTTTTCACTATAGTAGACTACTGAGATACGACTTTTTTTGAATTTTTTTATGATCATATATTTTGTGAGTTGTTGTGACTTAGAGAATTTTTCACATATAGTAGACTACTGAGATACGACTTTTTTTGAATTTTTTTATGATCATATATTTTGTGAGTTGTTGTGACTTAGAATTTTTCACATATAGTAGACTACTGAGATACGACTTTTTTTGAATTTTTTTATGATCATATATTTTGTGAGTTGTTGTGACTTAGAATTTTTCACATATAGTAGACTACTGAGATACGACTTTTTTTGAATTTTTTTATGATCATATATTTTGTGAGTTGTTGTGACTTAGAATTTTTCACATATAGTAGACTACTGAGATACGACTTTTTTTGAATTTTTTTATGATCATATATTTTGTGAGTTGTTGTGACTTAGAGAATTTTTCACATATAGTAGACTACTGAGATACGACTTTTTTTGAATTTTTTTATGATCATATATTTTGTGAGTTGTTGTGACTTAGAATTTTTCACATATAGTAGACTACTGAGATACGACTTTTTTTAAATTTTTTTATGGTCATGTATTCTGTGAGTGGCTGCGACTTAGAATTTTTCACATATAGTAGACTACTGAGATACGACTTTTTTTGAATTTTTTTATGATCATATATTTTGTGAGTTGTTGTGACTTAGAATTTTTCACATATAGTAGACTACTGAGATACGACTTTTTTTGAATTTTTTTATGATCATATATTTTGTGAGTTGTTGTGACTTAGAGAATTTTTCACATATAGTAGACTACTGAGATACGACTTTTTTTGAATTTTTTTATGATCATATATTTTGTGAGTTGTTGTGTCTTAGAATTTTTCACATATAGTAGACTACTGAGATACGACTTTTTTTGAATTTTTTTATGATCATATATTTTGTGAGTTGTTGTGACTTAGAATTTTTCACATATAGTAGACTACTGAGATACGACTTTTTTTGAATTTTTTTATGATCATATATTTTGTGAGTTGTTGCGACTTAGAATTTTTCACATATAGTAGACTACTGAGATACGACTTTCTTTGAATTTTTTTATGATCATATATTTTGTGAGTTGTTGTGACTTAGAGAATTTTTCACATATAGTAGACTACTGAGATACGACTTTTTTTGAATTTTTTTATGATCATATATTTTGTGAGTTGTTGTGACTTAGAATTTTTCACATATAGTAGACTACTGAGATACGACTTTTTTTGAATTTTTTTATGATCATATATTTTGTGAGTTGTTGTGACTTAGAATTTTTCACATATAGTAGACTACTGAGATACGACTTTTTTTGAATTTTTTTATGATCATATATTTTGTGAGTTGTTGTGACTTAGAATTTTTCACATATAGTAGACTACTGAGATACGACTTTTTTTGAATTTTTTTATGATCATATATTTTGTGAGTTGTTGTGACTTAGAGAATTTTTCACATATAGTAGACTACTGAGATACGACTTTTTTTGAATTTTTTTATGATCATATATTTTGTGAGTTGTTGTGACTTAGAATTTTTCACATATAGTAGACTACTGAGATACGACTTTTTTTGAATTTTTTTATGATCATATATTTTGTGAGTTGTTGTGACTTAGAATTTTTCACATATAGTAGACTACTGAGATACGACTTTTTTTGAATTTTTTTATGATCATATATTTTGTGAGTTGTTGTGACTTAGAGAATTTTTCACATATAGTAGACTACTGAGATACGACTTTTTTTGAATTTTTTTATGATCATATATTTTGTGAGTTGTTGTGACTTAGAATTTTTCACATATAGTAGACTACTGAGATACGACTTTTTTTGAATTTTTTTATGATCATATATTTTGTGAGTTGTTGTGACTTAGAATTTTTCACATATAGTAGACTACTGAGATACGACTTTTTTTGAATTTTTTTATGATCATATATTTTGTGAGTTGTTGCGACTTAGAATTTTTCACATATAGTAGACTACTGAGATACGACTTTTTTTGAATTTTTTTATGATCATATATTTTGTGAGTTGTTGTGACTTAGAATTTTTCACATATAGTAGACTACTGAGATACGACTTTTTTTGAATTTTTTTATGATCATATATTTTGTAAGTAATTGTGACTTAAAGAATTTTTCACATATGGTATACTACTGAGATACGACTTTTTTTGAATTTTTTTATGATCATATATTTTGTGAGTTGTTGTGACTTAGAATTTTTCACATATAGTAGACTACTGAGATAAGACTTTTTTTGAATTTTTTTATGATCATATATTTTGTGAGTTGTTGTGACTTAGAATTTTTCACATATAGTAGACTACTGAGATACGACTTTTTTTGAATTTTTTTATGATCATATATTTTGTGAGTTGTTGCGACTTAGAATTTTTCACATATAGTAGACTACTGAGATACGACTTTTTTTGAATTTTTTTATGATCATATATTTTGTGAGTTGTTGCGACTTAGAATTTTTCACATATAGTAGACTACTGAGATACGACTTTTTTTGAATTTTTTTATGATCATATATTTTGTAAGTAATTGTGACTTAAAGAATTTTTCACATATGGTATACTACTGAGATACGACTTTTTTTGAATTTTTTTATGATCATATATTTTGTGAGTTGTTGTGACTTAGAGAATTTTTCACATATAGCAGACTACTGAGATACGACTTTTTTTGAATTTTTTTATGATCATATATTTTGTGAGTTGTTGTGACTTAGAGAATTTTTCACATATAGTAGACTACTGAGATACGACTTTTTTTGAATTTTTTTATGATCATATATTTTGTGAGTTGTTGCGACTTAAAACATTTTTTTATGATCATATATTTTGTGAGTGGCTGTGACTTAGAATTTTTCACATATAGTAGACTACTGAGATACGACTTTTTTTGAATTTTTTTATGATCATATATTTTGTGAGTTGTTGTGACTTAAAAAATTTGTCACATATAGTAGACTACTGAGATACGACATATTTTTAATTTTTTTATGATCACATATTTTGTGAGTGGCTGTGACTTAGAATTTTTCACATATAGTAGACTACTGAGATACGACTTTTTTTGAATTTTTTTATGATCATATATTTTGTGAGTTGTTGTGACTTAAAAAATTTGTCACATATAGTGGACTACTGAGATACGACTTTTTTTGAATTTTTTTATGATCATATATTTTGTGAGTTGTTGTGACTTAGAATTTTTCACATATAGTAGACTACTGAGATACGACTTTTTTTGAATTTTTTTATGATCATATATTTTGTGAGTTGTTGCGACTTAGAATTTTTCACATATAGTAGACTACTGAGATACGACTTTTTTTTGAATTTTTTTATGATCATATATTTTGTGAGTTGTTGTGACTTAGAATTTTTCACATATGGTAGACTACTGAGATACGACTTTTTTTGAATTTTTTTATGATCATATATTTTGTAAGTAATTGTGACTTAAAGAATTTTTCACATATAGTATACTACTGAGATACGACTTTTTTTGAATTTTTTTATGATCATATATTTTGTGAGTTGTTGTGACTTAGAGAATTTTTCACATATAGTAGACTACTGAGATACGACTTTTTTTGAATTTTTTTATGATCATATATTTTGTGAGTTGTTGTGACTTAGAGAATTTTTCACATATAGTAGACTACTGAGATACGACTTTTTTTGAATTTTTTTATGATCATATATTTTGTGAGTTGTTGCGACTTAAAACATTTTTTTATGATCATATATTTTGTGAGTGGCTGTGACTTAGAATTTTTCACATATAGTAGACTACTGAGATACGACTTTTTTTGAATTTTTTTATGCTCATTTATTTTGTGAGTGGCTGTGACTTAGAATTTTTCACATATAGTAGACTACTGAGATACGACTTTTTTTGAATTTTTTTATGATCATATATTTTGTGAGTTGTTGTGACTTAAAAAATTTGTCACATATAGTGGAGTACTGAGATACGACTTTTTTTGAATTTTTTTATGATCATATATTTTGTGAGTTGTTGTGACTTAGAATTTTTCACATATAGTAGACTACTGAGATACGACTTTTTTTGAATTTTTTTATGATCATATATTTTGTGAGTTGTTGTGACTTAGAGAATTTTTCACATATAGTAGACTACTGAGATACGACTTTTTTTGAATTTTTTTATGATCATATATTTTGTGAGTTGTTGTGACTTAGAATTTTTCACATATAGTAGACTACTGAGATACGACTTTTTTTGAATTTTTTTATGATCATATATTTTGTGAGTTGTTGTGACTTAGAGAATTTTTCACATATAGTAGACTACTGAGATACGACTTTTTCTGAATTTTTTTATGATCATATATTTTGTGAGTTGTTGCGACTTAAAACATTTTTTTATGATCATATATTTTGTGAGTGGCTGTGACTTAGAATTTTTCACATATAGTAGACTACTGAGATACGACTTTTTTTGAATTTTTTTATGATCATATATTTTGTGAGTTGTTGTGACTTAGAGAATTTTTCACATATAGTAGACTACGGAGATATGACTTTTTTTGAATTTTTTTATGCTCATTTATTTTGTGAGTGGCTGTGACTTAGAATTTTTCACATATAGTAGACTACTGAGATACGACTTTTTTTGAATTTTTTTATGATCATATATTTTGTGAGTTGTTGTGACTTAGAATTTTTCACATATAGTAGACTACTGAGATACGACTTTTTTTGAATTTTTTTATGATCATATATTTTGTGAGTTGTTGTGACTTAGAATTTTTCACATATAGTAGACTACTGAGATATGACTTTTTTTTGAATTTTTTATGCTCATTTATTTTGTGAGTGGTTGCGACTTAAAAAATTTGTGACATATAGTGGACTACTGAGATACGACTTTTTTTGAATTTTTTTATGATCATATATTTTGTGAGAGGTTGCGACTTAAAAAATTTGTCACATATAGTGGACTACTGAGATACGACTTTTTTTGAATTTTTTTATGATCATATATTTTGTGAGTTGTTGTGACTTAGAATTTTTCACATATAGTAGACTACTGAGATACGACTTTTTTTGAATTTTTTTATGATCATATATTTTGTGAGTTGTTGTGACTTAGAATTTTTCACATATAGTAGACTACTGAGATACGACTTTTTTTTAAATTTTTTTATGGTCATATATTCTGTGAGTGGCTGTGACTTAGAATTTTTCACATATAGTAGACTACTGAGATACGACTTTTTTTGAATTTTTTTATGATCATATATTTTGTGAGTTGTTGTGACTTAGAATTTTTCACATATAGTAGACTACTGAGATACGACTTTTTTTGAATTTTTTTATGATCATATATTTTGTGAGTTGTTGTGACTTAGAGAATTTTTCACATATAGTAGACTACTGAGATACGATTTTTTTTGAATTTTTTTATGATCACATATTTTGTGAGTTGTTGTGACTTAGAATTTTTCACATATAGTAGACTACTGAGATACGACTTTTTTTGAATTTTTTTATGATCATATATTTTGTGAGTTGTTGTGACTTAGAATTTTTCACATATAGTAGACTACTGAGATACGACTTTTTTTAAATTTTTTTATGATCATATATTTTGTGAGTTGTTGCGACTTAGAATTTTTCACATATAGTAGACTACTGAGATACGACTTTTTTTGAATTTTTTTATGATCATATATTTTGTGAGTTGTTGTGACTTAGAATTTTTCACATATAGTAGACTACTGAGATACGACTTTTTTTGAATTTTTTTATGATCATATATTTTGTGAGTTGTTGTGACTTAGAGAATTTTTCACATATAGTAGACTACTGAGATACGACTTTTTTTGAATTTTTTTATGATCATATATTTTGTGAGTTGTTGTGACTTAGAATTTTTCACATATAGTAGACTACTGAGATACGACTTTTTTTGAATTTTTTTATGATCATATATTTTGTGAGTTGTTGTGACTTAGAATTTTTCACATATAGTAGACTACTGAGATACGACTTTTTTTGAATTTTTTTATGATCATATATTTTGTGAGTTGTTGTGACTTAGAATTTTTCACATATAGTAGACTACTGAGATACGACTTTTTTTGAATTTTTTTATGATCATATATTTTGTGAGTTGTTGTGACTTAGAGAATTTTTCACATATAGTAGACTACTGAGATACGACTTTTTTTGAATTTTTTTATGATCATATATTTTGTGAGTTGTTGTGACTTAGAATTTTTCACATATAGTAGACTACTGAGATACGACTTTTTTTAAATTTTTTTATGGTCATGTATTCTGTGAGTGGCTGCGACTTAGAATTTTTCACATATAGTAGACTACTGAGATACGACTTTTTTTGAATTTTTTTATGATCATATATTTTGTGAGTTGTTGTGACTTAGAATTTTTCACATATAGTAGACTACTGAGATACGACTTTTTTTGAATTTTTTTATGATCATATATTTTGTGAGTTGTTGTGACTTAGAGAATTTTTCACATATAGTAGACTACTGAGATACGACTTTTTTTGAATTTTTTTATGATCATATATTTTGTGAGTTGTTGTGTCTTAGAATTTTTCACATATAGTAGACTACTGAGATACGACTTTTTTTGAATTTTTTTATGATCATATATTTTGTGAGTTGTTGTGACTTAGAATTTTTCACATATAGTAGACTACTGAGATACGACTTTTTTTGAATTTTTTTATGATCATATATTTTGTGAGTTGTTGCGACTTAGAATTTTTCACATATAGTAGACTACTGAGATACGACTTTTTTTGAATTTTTTTATGATCATATATTTTGTGAGTTGTTGTGACTTAGAGAATTTTTCACATATAGTAGACTACTGAGATACGACTTTTTTTGAATTTTTTTATGATCATATATTTTGTGAGTTGTTGTGACTTAGAATTTTTCACATATAGTAGACTACTGAGATACGACTTTTTTTGAATTTTTTTATGATCATATATTTTGTGAGTTGTTGTGACTTAGAATTTTTCACATATAGTAGACTACTGAGATACGACTTTTTTTGAATTTTTTTATGATCATATATTTTGTGAGTTGTTGTGACTTAGAATTTTTCACATATAGTAGACTACTGAGATACGACTTTTTTTGAATTTTTTTATGATCATATATTTTGTGAGTTGTTGTGACTTAGAGAATTTTTCACATATAGTAGACTACTGAGTTACGACTTTTTTTGAATTTTTTTATGATCATATATTTTGTGAGTTGTTGTGACTTAGAATTTTTCACATATAGTAGACTACTGAGATACGACTTTTTTTTGAATTTTTTTATGATCATATATTTTGTGAGTTGTTGTGACTTAGAATTTTTCACATATAGTAGACTACTGAGATACGACTTTTTTTGAATTTTTTTATGATCATATATTTTGTGAGTTGTTGTGACTTAGAGAATTTTTCACATATAGTAGACTACTGAGATACGACTTTTTTTGAATTTTTTTATGATCATATATTTTGTGAGTTGTTGTGACTTAGAATTTTTCACATATAGTAGACTACTGAGATACGACTTTTTTTGAATTTTTTTATGATCATATATTTTGTGAGTTGTTGTGACTTAGAATTTTTCACATATAGTAGACTACTGAGATACGACTTTTTTTGAATTTTTTTATGATCATATATTTTGTGAGTTGTTGCGACTTAGAATTTTTCACATATAGTAGACTACTGAGATACGACTTTTTTTGAATTTTTTTATGATCATATATTTTGTGAGTTGTTGTGACTTAGAATTTTTCACATATAGTAGACTACTGAGATACGACTTTTTTTGAATTTTTTTATGATCATATATTTTGTAAGTAATTGTGACTTAAAGAATTTTTCACATATGGTATACTACTGAGATACGACTTTTTTTGAATTTTTTTATGATCATATATTTTGTGAGTTGTTGTGACTTAGAATTTTTCACATATAGTAGACTACTGAGATACGACTTTTTTTGAATTTTTTTATGATCATATATTTTGTGAGTTGTTGTGACTTAGAATTTTTCACATATAGTAGACTACTGAGATACGACTTTTTTTGAATTTTTTTATGATCATATATTTTGTGAGTTGTTGCGACTTAGAATTTTTCACATATAGTAGACTACTGAGATACGACTTTTTTTGAATTTTTTTATGATCATATATTTTGTGAGTTGTTGCGACTTAGAATTTTTCACATATAGTAGACTACTGAGATACGACTTTTTTTGAATTTTTTTATGATCATATATTTTGTAAGTAATTGTGACTTAAAGAATTTTTCACATATGGTATACTACTGAGATACGACTTTTTTGAATTTTTTTTATGATCATATATTTTGTGAGTTGTTGTGACTTAGAGAATTTTTCACATATAGCAGACTACTGAGATACGACTTTTTTTGAATTTTTTTATGATCATATATTTTGTGAGTTGTTGTGACTTAGAGAATTTTTCACATATAGTAGACTACTGAGATACGACTTTTTTTGAATTTTTTTATGATCATATATTTTGTGAGTTGTTGCGACTTAAAACATTTTTTTATTGATCATATATTTTGTGAGTGGCTGTGACTTAGAATTTTTCACATATAGTAGACTACTGAGATACGACTTTTTTTGAATTTTTTTATGATCATATAATTTTGTGAGTTGTTGTGACTTAAAAAATTTGTCACATATAGTAGACTACTGAGATACGACATATTTTTTAATTTTTTTATGATCACATATTTTGTGAGTTGTTGTGACTTAGAGAATTTTTCACATATAGTAGACTACTGAGATATGACTTTTTTTGAATTTTTTTATGCTCATTTATTTTGTGAGTGGCTGTGACTTAGAATTTTTCACATATAGTAGACTACTGAGATACGACTTTTTTTGAATTTTTTTATGATCATATATTTTGTGAGTTGTTGTGACTTAAAAAATTTGTCACATATAGTGGACTACTGAGATACGACTTTTTTTGAATTTTTTTTATGATCATATATTTTGTGAGTTGTTGTGACTTAGAATTTTTCACATATAGTAGACTACTGAGATACGACTTTTTTTGAATTTTTTATGATCATATATTTTGTGAGTTGTTGCGACTTAGAATTTTTCACATATAGTAGACTACTGAGATACGACTTTTTTTTGAATTTTTTTATGATCATATATTTTGTGAGTTGTTGTGACTTAGAATTTTTCACATATGGTAGACTACTGAGATACGACTTTTTTTGAATTTTTTTATGATCATATATTTTGTAAGTAATTGTGACTTAAAGAATTTTTCACATATAGTATACTACTGAGATACGACTTTTTTGAATTTTTTTATGATCATATATTTTGTGAGTTGTTGTGACTTAGAGAATTTTTTCACATATAGTAGACTACTGAGATACGACTTTTTTTGAATTTTTTTATGATCATATATTTTGTGAGTTGTTGTGACTTAGAGAATTTTTCACATATAGTAGACTACTGAGATACGACTTTTTTGAATTTTTTTATGATCATATATTTTGTGAGTTGTTGCGACTTAAAACATTTTTTTATGATCATATATTTTGTGAGTGGCTGTGACTTAGAATTTTTCACATATAGTAGACTACTGAGATACGACTTTTTTTGAATTTTTTTATGCTCATTTATTTTGTGAGTGGCTGTGACTTAGAATTTTTCACATATAGTAGACTACTGAGATACGACTTTTTTTGAATTTTTTTATGATCATATATTTTGTGAGTTGTTGTGACTTAAAAAATTTGTCACATATAGTGGACTACTGAGATACGACTTTTTTTGAATTTTTTTATGATCATATATTTTGTGAGTTGTTGTGACTTAGAATTTTTTCACATATAGTGGACTACTGAGATACGACTTTTTTTTAATTTTTTTATGATCATATATTTTGTGAGTTGTTGTGACTTAGAATTTTTCACATATAGTGGACTACTGAGATACGACTTTTTTTGAATTTTTTTTATGATCATATATTTTGTGAGTTGTTGCGACTTAAAACATTTTTTTATGATCATATATTTTGTGAGTGGCTGTGACTTAGAATTTTTCACATATAGTAGACTACTGAGATACGACTTTTTTTGAATTTTTTTATGATCATATATTTTGTGAGTTGTTGTGACTTAAAAAATTTGTCACATATAGTAGACTACTGAGATACGACATATTTTTAATTTTTTTATGATCACATATTTTGTGAGTTGTTGTGACTTAGAGAATTTTTCACATATAGTAGACTACTGAGATATGACTTTTTTTGAATTTTTTTATGCTCATTTATTTTGTGAGTGGCTGTGACTTAGAATTTTTCACATATAGTAGACTACTGAGATACGACTTTTTTTGAATTTTTTTTATGATCATATATTTTGTGAGTTGTTGTGACTTAAAAAATTTGTCACATATAGTGGACTACGAGATACGACTTTTTTTGAATTTTTTTATGATCATATATTTTGTGAGTTGTTGTGACTTAGAATTTTTCACATATAGTAGACTACTGAGATACGACTTTTTTTGAATTTTTTTATGATCATATATTTTGTGAGTTGTTGCGACTTAGAATTTTTCACATATAGTAGACTACTGAGATACGACTTTTTTTGAATTTTTTTATGATCATATATTTTGTGAGTTGTTGTGACTTAGAATTTTTCACATATGGTAGACTACTGAGATACGACTTTTTTTGAATTTTTTTATGATCATATATTTTGTAAGTAATTGTGACTTAAAGAATTTTTCACATATAGTATACTACTGAGATACGACTTTTTTTGAATTTTTTTATGATCATATATTTTGTGAGTTGTTGTGACTTAGAGAATTTTTCACATATAATAGACTACTGAGATACGACTTTTTTTGAATTTTTTTATGATCATATATTTTGTGAGTTGTTGTGACTTAGAGAATTTTTCACATATAGTAGACTACTGAGATACGACTTTTTTTGAATTTTTTTATGATCATATATTTTGTGAGTTGTTGCGACTTAAAACATTTTTTTATGATCATATATTTTGTGAGTGGCTGTGACTTAGAATTTTTCACATATAGTAGACTACTGAGATACGACTTTTTTTGAATTTTTTTATGATCATATATTTTGTGAGTTGTTGTGACTTAAAAAATTTGTCACATATAGTAGACTACTGAGATACGACATATTTTGAATTTTTTTATGATCATATATTTTGTGAGTTGTTGTGACTTAGAGGATTTTTCACATATAGTAGACTACTGAGATATGACTTTTTTTGAATTTTTTTATGCTCATTTATTTTGTGAGTGGCTGTGACTTAGAATTTTTCACATATAGTAGACTACTGAGATACGACTTTTTTTGAATTTTTTTATGATCATATATTTTGTGAGTTGTTGTGACTTAAAAAATTTGTCACATATAGTGGACTACTGAGATACGACTTTTTTTGAATTTTTTTATGATCATATATTTTGTGAGTTGTTGTGACTTAGAATTTTTCACATATAGTGGACTACTGAGATACGACTTTTTTTTAATTTTTTTATGATCATATATTTTGTGAGTTGTTGTGACTTAGAATTTTTCACATATAGTGGACTACTGAGATACGACTTTTTTTGAATTTTTTTATGATCATATATTTTGTGAGTTGTTGTGACTTAGAGAATTTTTCACATATAGCAGACTACTGAGATACGACTTTTTTTGAATTTTTTTTATGATCATATATTTTGTGAGTTGTTGTGACTTAAAAAATTTGTCACATATAGTGGACTACTGAGATACGACTTTTTTTGAATTTTTTTATGATCATATATTTTGTGAGTTGTTGTGACTTAGAATTTTTCACATATAGTAGACTACTGAGATACGACTTTTTTTGACCTTTTTTTTTTAAGATCATATATTTTGTGAGTTGTTGCGACTTAGAATTTTTCACATATAGTAGACTACTGAGATACGACTTTTTTTTTAATTTTTTTATGATCATATATTTTGTGAGTTGTTGTGACTTAGAATTTTTCACATATGGTAGACTACTGAGATACGAATTTTTTTGAATTTTTTTATGATCATATATTTTGTAAGTAATTGTGACTTAAAGAATTTTTCACATATAGTATACTACTGAGATACGACTTTTTTTGAATTTTTTTATGATCATATATTTTGTGAGTTGTTGTGACTTAGAGAATTTTTCACATATAGTAGACTACTGAGATACGACTTTTTTTGAATTTTTTTATGATCATATATTTTGTGAGTTGTTGTGACTTAGAGAATTTTTCACATATAGTAGACTACTGAGATACGACTTTTTTTGAATTTTTTTATGATCATATATTTTGTGAGTTGTTGCGACTTAAAAACATTTTTTTATGATCATATATTTTGTGAGTGGCTGTGACTTAGAATTTTTCACATATAGTAGACTACTGAGATACGACTTTTTTTGAATTTTTTTATGATCATATATTTTGTGAGTTGTTGTGACTTAAAAAATTTGTCACATATAGTAGACTACTGAGATACGACATATTTTGAATTTTTTTATGATCATATATTTTGTGAGTTGTTGTGACTTAGAATTTTTCACATATAGTGGACTACTGAGATACGACTTTTTTTGAATTTTTTTATGATCATATATTTTGTGAGTTGTTGTGACTTAGAATTTTTCACATATAGTGGACTACTGAGATACGACTTTTTTTGAATTTTTTTATGATCATATATTTTGTGAGTTGTTGTGACTTAGAGAATTTTTCACATATAGCAGACTACTGAGATACGACTTTTTTTGAATTTTTTTATGATCATATATTTTGTGAGTTGTTGTGACTTAGAGAATTTTTCACATATAGTAGACTACTGAGATACGACTTTTTTTGAATTTTTTTATGATCATATATTTTGTGAGTTGTTGTGACTTAGAATTTTTCACATATAGTAGACAGATACGACTTTTTTTGAATTTTTTTATGATCATATATTTTGTGAGTTGTTGTGACTTAGAATTTTTCACATATAGTAGACTACTGAGATACGACTTTTTTTGAATTTTTTTATGATCATATATTTTGTGAGTTGTTGTGACTTAGAATTTTTCACATATAGTAGACTACTGAGATACGACTTTTTTTGAATTTTTTTATGATCATATATTTTGTGAGTTGTTGCGACTTAGAATTTTTCACATATAGTAGACTACTGAGATACGACTTTTTTTGAATTTTTTTATGATCATATATTTTGTGAGTTGTTGTGACTTAGAATTTTTCACATATGGTAGACTACTGAGATACGACTTTTTTTGAATTTTTTTATGATCATATATTTTGTAAGTAATTGTGACTTAAAGAATTTTTCACATATAGTATACTACTG
>CALYFP010000004.1:0-12500 GCA_944738645.1 Eristalinus sepulchralis
TCTCCCCGAACGGCCGATACCGGCCCTATGAAAATTTACCTGAAAACTTAAAATTTTCAATTTCGGAAAAAAGTGCCTGGATGTGTTCTATGGCATCTGAGAACATGTGAGAAACCAACAAAACTGTATTTGGAGGCCTAGAACGGCGCAGTGGCTGTCCGAAGGTGCCAGTCTCTTGCTTCACAACTCCCCCCTATACCGGCCCCTATGAAAATTTACCTGAAAACTTAAAATTTTCAATTTCGGAAAAAGTGCCTGGATGTGTTCTATGGCATCTGAGAACATGTGAGAAACCAACAAAACTGTATTTGGAGGCCTAGAACGGGCGCAGTGGCTGTCCGAAGGTGCCAGTCTCTTGCTTCACAACTCCCCCCCGATACCGGCCCTATGAAAATTTACCTGAAAACTTAAAATTTTCAATTTCGGAAAAAAGTGCCTGGATGTGTTCTATGGCATCTGAGAACACGTGAGAAACCAACAAAACTGTATTTGGAGGCCTAGAACGGGCGCAGTGGCTGTCCGAAGGTGCCAGTCTCTTGCTTCACAACTCTCCCCGATACCGGCCCTATGAAAATTTACCTGAAAACTTAAAATTTTCAATTTCGGAAAAAAGTGCCTGGATGTGTTCTATGGCATCTGAGAACATGTGAGAAACCAACAAAACTGTATTTGGAGGCCTAGAACGGGCGCAGTGGCTGTCCGAAGGTGCCAGTCTCTTGCTTCACAACTCTCCCCGATACCGGCCCTATGAAAATTTACCTGAAAACTTAAAATTTTCAATTTCGGAAAAAAGTGCCTGGATGTGTTCTATGGCATCTGAGAACATGTGAGAAACCAACAAAACTGTATTTGGAGGCCTAGAACGGGCGCAGTGGCTGCCCGAAGGTGCCAGTCTCTTGCTTCACAACTTCCCCCGATACCGGCCCTATGAAAATTTACCTGAAAACTTAAAATTTTCAATTTCGGAAAAAAGTGCCTGGATGTGTTCTATGGCATCTGAGAACATGTGAGAAACCAACAAAACTGTATTTGGAGGCCTAGAACGGGCGCAGTGGCTGTCCGAAGGTGCCAGTCTCTTGCTTCACAACTCTCCCCGATACCGGCCCTATGAAAATTTACCTGAAAACTTAAAATTTTCAATTTCGGAAAAAAGTGCCTGGATGTGTTCTATGGCATCTGAGAACACGTGAGAAACCAACAAAACTGTATTTGGAGGCCTAGAACGGGCGCAGTGGCTGTCCGAAGGTGCCAGTCTCTTGCTTCACAACTCCCCCCGAACGGCCGATACCGGCCCTATGAAAATTTACCTGAAAACTTAAAATTTTCAATTTCGGAAAAAAGTGCCTGGATGTGTTCTATGGCATCTGAGAACATGTGAGAAACCAACAAAACTGTATTTGGAGGCCTAGAACGGGCGCAGTGGCTGTCCGAAGGTGCCAGTCTCTTGCTTCACAACTCCCCCCGAACGGCCGATACCGGCCCTATGAAAATTTACCTGAAAACTTAAAATTTTCAATTTCGGAAAAAAGTGCCTGGATGTGTTCTATGGCATCTGAGAACACGTGAGAAACCAACAAAACTGTATTTGGAGGCCTAGAACGGGCGCAGTGGCTGTCCGAAGGTGCCAGTCTCTTGCTTCACAACTCCCCCCGAACGGCCGATACCGGCCCTATGAAAATTTACCTGAAAACTTAAAATTTTCAATTTCGGAAAAAAGTGCCTGGATGTGTTCTATGGCATCTGAGAACATGTGAGAAACCAACAAAACTGTATTTGGAGGCCTAGAACGGGCGCAGTGGCTGTCCGAAGGTGCCAGTCTCTTGCTTCACAACTCTCCCCGATACCGGCCCTATGAAAATTTACCTGAAAACTTAAAATTTTCAATTTCGGAAAAAAGTGCCTGGATGTGTTCTATGGCATCTGAGAACATGTGAGAAACCAACAAAACTGTATTTGGAGGCCTAGAACGGGCGCAGTGGCTGTCCGAAGGTGCCAGTCTCTTGCTTCACAACTCTCCCCGATACCGGCCCTATGAAAATTTACCTGAAAACTTAAAATTTTCAATTTCGGAAAAAAGTGCCTGGATGTGTTCTATGGCATCTGAGAACATGTGAGAAACCAACAAAACTGTATTTGGAGGCCTAGAACGGGCGCAGTGGCTGTCCGAAGGTGCCAGTCTCTTGCTTCACAACTCTCCCCGATACCGGCCCTATGAAAATTTACCTGAAAACTTAAAATTTTCAATTTCGGAAAAAAGTGCCTGGATGTGTTCTATGGCATCTGAGAACACGTGAGAAACCAACAAAACTGTATTTGGAGGCCTAGAACGGGCGCAGTGGCTGTCCGAAGGTGCCAGTCTCTTGCTTCACAACTCTCCCCGATACCGGCCCTATGAAAATTTACCTGAAAACTTAAAATTTTCAATTTCGGAAAAAAGTGCCTGGATGTGTTCTATGGCATCTGAGAACATGTGAGAAACCAACAAAACTGTATTTGGAGGCCTAGAACGGGCGCAGTGGCTGTCCGAAGGTGCCAGTCTCTTGCTTCACAACTCTCCCCGATACCGGCCCTATGAAAATTTACCTGAAAACTTAAAATTTTCAATTTCGGAAAAAAGTGCCTGGATGTGTTCTATGGCATCTGAGAACACGTGAGAAACCAACAAAACTGTATTTGGAGGCCTAGAACGGGCGCAGTGGCTGTCCGAAGGTGCCAGTCTCTTGCTTCACAACTCTCCCCGATACCGGCCCTATGAAAATTTACCTGAAAACTTAAAATTTTCAATTTCGGAAAAAAGTGCCTGGATGTGTTCTATGGCATCTGAGAACATGTGAGAAACCAACAAAACTGTATTTGGAGGCCTAGAACGGGCGCAGTGGCTGTCCGAAGGTGCCAGTCTCTTGCTTCACAACTCCCCCCGATACCGGCCCTATGAAAATTTACCTGAAAACTTAAAATTTTCAATTTCGGAAAAAAGTGCCTGGATGTGTTCTATGGCATCTGAGAACACGTGAGAAACCAACAAAACTGTATTTGGAGGCCTAGAACGGGCGCAGTGGCTGTCCGAAGGTGCCAGTCTCTTGCTTCACAACTCTCCCCGATACCGGCCCTATGAAAATTTACCTGAAAACTTAAAATTTTCAATTTCGGAAAAAAGTGCCTGGATGTGTTCTATGGCATCTGAGAACATGTGAGAAACCAACAAAACTGTATTTGGAGGCCTAGAACGGGCGCAGTGGCTGTCCGAAGGTGCCAGTCTCTTGCTTCACAACTCCCCCCGATACCGGCCCTATGAAAATTTACCTGAAAACTTAAAATTTTCAATTTCGGAAAAAAGTGCCTGGATGTGTTCTATGGCATCTGAGAACATGTGAGAAACCAACAAAACTGTATTTGGAGGCCTAGAACGGGCGCAGTGGCTGTCCGAAGGTGCCAGTCTCTTGCTTCACAACTCCCCCCGAACGGCCGATACCGGCCCTATGAAAATTTACCTGAAAACTTAAAATTTTCAATTTCGGAAAAAAGTGCCTGGATGTGTTCTATGGCATCTGAGAACACGTGAGAAACCAACAAAACTGTATTTGGAGGCCTAGAACGGGCGCAGTGGCTGTCCGAAGGTGCCAGTCTCTTGCTTCACAACTCCCCCCGATACCGGCCCTATGAAAATTTACCTGAAAACTTAAAATTTTCAATTTCGGAAAAAAGTGCCTGGATGTGTTCTATGGCATCTGAGAACACGTGAGAAACCAACAAAACTGTATTTGGAGGCCTAGAACGGGCGCAGTGGCTGTCCGAAGGTGCCAGTCTCTTGCTTCACAACTCTCCCCGATACCGGCCCTATGAAAATTTACCTGAAAACTTAAAATTTTCAATTTCGGAAAAAAGTGCCTGGATGTGTTCTATGGCATCTGAGAACACGTGAGAAACCAACAAAACTGTATTTGGAGGCCTAGAACGGGCGCAGTGGCTGTCCGAAGGTGCCAGTCTCTTGCTTCACAACTCCCCCCGATACCGGCCCTATGAAAATTTACCTGAAAACTTAAAATTTTCAATTTCGGAAAAAAGTGCCTGGATGTGTTCTATGGCATCTGAGAACATGTGAGAAACCAACAAAACTGTATTTGGAGGCCTAGAACGGGCGCAGTGGCTGTCCGAAGGTGCCAGTCTCTTGCTTCACAACTCTCCCCGATACCGGCCCTATGAAAATTTACCTGAAAACTTAAAATTTTCAATTTCGGAAAAAAGTGCCTGGATGTGTTCTATGGCATCTGAGAACATGTGAGAAACCAACAAAACTGTATTTGGAGGCCTAGAACGGGCGCAGTGGCTGTCCGAAGGTGCCAGTCTCTTGCTTCACAACTCTCCCCGATACCGGCCCTATGAAAATTTACCTGAAAACTTAAAATTTTCAATTTCGGAAAAAAGTGCCTGGATGTGTTCTATGGCATCTGAGAACATGTGAGAAACCAACAAAACTGTATTTGGAGGCCTAGAACGGGCGCAGTGGCTGTCCGAAGGTGCCAGTCTCTTGCTTCACAACTCCCCCCGAACGGCCGATACCGGCCCTATGAAAATTTACCTGAAAACTTAAAATTTTCAATTTCGGAAAAAAGTGCCTGGATGTGTTCTATGGCATCTGAGAACATGTGAGAAACCAACAAAACTGTATTTGGAGGCCTAGAACGGGCGCAGTGGCTGTCCGAAGGTGCCAGTCTCTTGCTTCACAACTCTCCCCGAACGGCCGATACCGGCCCTATGAAAATTTACCTGAAAACTTAAAATTTTCAATTTCGGAAAAAAGTGCCTGGATGTGTTCTATGGCATCTGAGAACATGTGAGAAACCAACAAAACTGTATTTGGAGGCCTAGAACGGGCGCAGTGGCTGTCCGAAGGTGCCAGTCTCTTGCTTCACAACTCCCCCCGAACGGCCGATACCGGCCCTATGAAAATTTACCTGAAAACTTAAAATTTTCAATTTCGGAAAAAAGTGCCTGGATGTGTTCTATGGCATCTGAGAACATGTGAGAAACCAACAAAACTGTATTTGGAGGCCTAGAACGGGCGCAGTGGCTGTCCGAAGGTGCCAGTCTCTTGCTTCACAACTCTCCCCGATACCGGCCCTATGAAAATTTACCTGAAAACTTAAAATTTTCAATTTCGGAAAAAAGTGCCTGGATGTGTTCTATGGCATCTGAGAACACGTGAGAAACCAACAAAACTGTATTTGGAGGCCTAGAACGGGCGCAGTGGCTGTCCGAAGGTGCCAGTCTCTTGCTTCACAACTCTCCCCGATACCGGCCCTATGAAAATTTACCTGAAAACTTAAAATTTTCAATTTCGGAAAAAAGTGCCTGGATGTGTTCTATGGCATCTGAGAACACGTGAGAAACCAACAAAACTGTATTTGGAGGCCTAGAACGGGCGCAAGTGGCTGTCCGAAGGTGCCAGTCTCTTGCTTCACAACTCTCCCCGATACCGGCCCTATGAAAATTTACCTGAAAACTTAAAATTTTCAATTTCGGAAAAAAGTGCCTGGATGTGTTCTATGGCATCTGAGAACACGTGAGAAACCAACAAAACTGTATTTGGAGGCCTAGAACGGGCGCAGTGGCTGTCCGAAGGTGCCAGTCTCTTGCTTCACAACTCCCCCCGATACCGGCCCTATGAAAATTTACCTGAAAACTTAAAATTTTCAATTTCGGAAAAAAGTGCCTGGATGTGTTCTATGGCATCTGAGAACATGTGAGAAACCAACAAAACTGTATTTGGAGGCCTAGAACGGGCGCAGTGGCTGTCCGAAGGTGCCAGTCTCTTGCTTCACAACTCTCCCCGATACCGGCCCTATGAAAATTTACCTGAAAACTTAAAATTTTCAATTTCGGAAAAAAGTGCCTGGATGTGTTCTATGGCATCTGAGAACATGTGAGAAACCAACAAAACTGTATTTGGAGGCCTAGAACGGGCGCAGTGGCTGTCCGAAGGTGCCAGTCTCTTGCTTCACAACTCCCCCCGAACGGCCGATACCGGCCCTATGAAAATTTACCTGAAAACTTAAAATTTTCAATTTCGGAAAAAAGTGCCTGGATGTGTTCTATGGCATCTGAGAACATGTGAGAAACCAACAAAACTGTATTTGGAGGCCTAGAACGGGCGCAGTGGCTGTCCGAAGGTGCCAGTCTCTTGCTTCACAACTCCCCCCGATACCGGCCCTATGAAAATTTACCTGAAAACTTAAAATTTCAATTTCGGAAAAAAGTGCCTGGATGTGTTCTATGGCATCTGAGAACACGTGAGAAACCAACAAAACTGTATTTGGAGGCCTAGAACGGGCGCAGTGGCTGTCCGAAGGTGCCAGTCTCTTGCTTCACAACTCTCCCCGATACCGGCCCTATGAAAATTTACCTGAAAACTTAAAATTTTCAATTTCGGAAAAAAGTGCCTGGATGTGTTCTATGGCATCTGAGAACACGTGAGAAAACCAACAAAACTGTATTTGGAGGCCTAGAACGGGCGCAGTGGCTGTCCGAAGGTGCCAGTCTCTTGCTTCACAACTCCCCCCCGATACCGGCCCTATGAAAATTTACCTGAAAACTTAAAATTTTCAATTTCGGAAAAAAGTGCCTGGATGTGTTCTATGGCATCTGAGAACATGTGAGAAACCAACAAAACTGTATTTGGAGGCCTAGAACGGGCGCAGTGGCTGTCCGAAGGTGCCAGTCTCTTGCTTCACAACTCTCCCCGATACCGGCCCTATGAAAATTTACCTGAAAACTTAAAATTTTCAATTTCGGAAAAAAGTGCCTGGATGTGTTCTATGGCATCTGAGAACATGTGAGAAACCAACAAAACTGTATTTGGAGGACTAGAACGGGCGCAGTGGCTGTCCGAAGGTGCCAGTCTCTTGCTTCACAACTCCCCCCGAACGGCCGATACCGGCCCTATGAAAATTTACCTGAAAACTTAAAATTTTCAATTTCGGAAAAAAGTGCCTGGATGTGTTCTATGGCATCTGAGAACACGTGAGAAACCAACAAAACTGTATTTGGAGGCCTAGAACGGGCGCAGTGGCTGTCCGAAGGTGCCAGTCTCTTGCTTCACAACTCCCCCCGATACCGGCCCTATGAAAATTTACCTGAAAACTTAAAATTTTCAATTTCGGAAAAAAGTGCCTGGATGTGTTCTATGGCATCTGAGAACATGTGAGAAACCAACAAAACTGTATTTGGAGGCCTAGAACGGGCGCAGTGGCTGTCCGAAGGTGCCAGTCTCTTGCTTCACAACTCTCCCCGATACCGGCCCTATGAAAATTTACCTGAAAACTTAAAATTTTCAATTTCGGAAAAAAGTGCCTGGATGTGTTCTATGGCATCTGAGAACATGTGAGAACCAACAAAACTGTATTTGGAGGCCTAGAACGGGCGCAGTGGCTGTCCGAAGGTGCCAGTCTCTTGCTTCACAACTCTCCCCGATACCGGCCCTATGAAAATTTACCTGAAAACTTAAAATTTTCAATTTCGGAAAAAAGTGCCTGGATGTGTTCTATGGCATCTGAGAACATGTGAGAAACCAACAAAACTGTATTTGGAGGCCTAGAACGGGCGCAGTGGCTGTCCGAAGGTGCCAGTCTCTTGCTTCACAACTCCCCCCGATACCGGCCCTATGAAAATTTACCTGAAAACTTAAAATTTTCAATTTCGGAAAAAAGTGCCTGGATGTGTTCTATGGCATCTGAGAACACGTGAGAAACCAACAAAACTGTATTTGGAGGCCTAGAACGGGCGCAGTGGCTGTCCGAAGGTGCCAGTCTCTTGCTTCACAACTCCCCCCGATACCGGCCCTATGAAAATTTACCTGAAAACTTAAAATTTTCAATTTCGGAAAAAGTGCCTGGATGTGTTCTATGGCATCTGAGAACATGTGAGAAACCAACAAAACTGTATTTGGAGGCCTAGAACGGGCGCAGTGGCTGTCCGAAGGTGCCAGTCTCTTGCTTCACAACTCCCCCCGAACGGCCGATACCGGCCCTATGAAAATTTACCTGAAAACTTAAAATTTTCAATTTCGGAAAAAAGTGCCTGGATGTGTTCTATGGCATCTGAGAACACGTGAGAAACCAACAAAACTGTATTTGGAGGCCTAGAACGGGCGCAGTGGCTGTCCGAAGGTGCCAGTCTCTTGCTTCACAACTCCCCCCGATACCGGCCCTATGAAAATTTACCTGAAAACTTAAAATTTTCAATTTCGGAAAAAAGTGCCTGGATGTGTTCTATGGCATCTGAGAACATGTGAGAAACCAACAAAACTGTATTTGGAGGCCTAGAACGGGCGCAGTGGCTGTCCGAAGGTGCCAGTCTCTTGCTTCACAACTCTCCCCGATACCGGCCCTATGAAAATTTACCTGAAAACTTAAAATTTTCAATTTCGGAAAAAAAGTGCCTGGATGTGTTCTATGGCATCTGAGAACATGTGAGAAACCAACAAAACTGTATTTGGAGGCCTAGAACGGGCGCAGTGGCTGTCCGAAGGTGCCAGTCTCTTGCTTCACAACTCCCCCCCGATACCGGCCCTATGAAAATTTACCTGAAAACTTAAAATTTTCAATTTCGGAAAAAAGTGCCTGGATGTGTTCTATGGCATCTGAGAACACGTGAGAAACCAACAAAACTGTATTTGGAGGCCTGGAACGGGCGCAGTGGCTGTCCCGAAGGTGCCAGTCTCTTGCTTCACAACTCTCCCCGATACCGGCCCTATGAAAATTTACCTGAAAACTTAAATTTTCAATTTCGGAAAAAAGTGCCTGGATGTGTTCTATGGCATCTGAGAACATGTGAGAAACCAACAAAACTGTATTTGGAGGCCTAGAACGGGCGCAGTGGCTGTCCGAAGGTGCCAGTCTCTTGCTTCACAACTCTCCCCGAACGGCCGATACCGGCCCTATGAAAATTTACCTGAAAACTTAAAATTTTCAATTTCGGAAAAAAGTGCCTGGATGTGTTCTATGGCATCTGAGAACACGTGAGAAACCAACAAAACTGTATTTGGAGGCCTAGAACGGGCGCAGTGGCTGTCCGAAGGTGCCAGTCTCTTGCTTCACAACTCTCCCCGATACCGGCCCTATGAAAATTTACCTGAAAACTTAAAATTTTCAATTTCGGAAAAAAGTGCCTGGATGTGTTTTTTTTAGTTTTTTTAGTTTAAAAGGCATTTTTTTATTGTTTATCTAATAGTATCTTAAAACTAGGTATAAAACGCTTAACCTAGGTACGACAGAATCGAAATCTTATAACTACTTACTGGCTCTATGCGGGCGCTCTAAGCTAAACTATTAATATATTTGTTTTTGCCTTTCGGCTTCAATGCTAGTTATTTTTTTTTAAATTAATAAAAACTATTATTTATTTTTTAAAACTAAGAAAACGTTTTTTTTTTTAAAAACTTAGCTATCTATGGAATTTTCTACAAAAAAAATCTTAATCTACCTTAATATATCCTATTCTAACTTTTTTTTTTTTTTTTTTTTTTTTTTTTTTATTATTATGTCTAGTTTTTATATTTATTCTTAATTACTAACTTAACCTAACTTATACTAAATGTGAGTTGGCCGTGGGGGACCAACCCTAACCTACCAGGCTGACGACAGCTGGGGTTCCTGGTGTGGCTCTAACCACCAGTAGAACCCCCGGTCCTTATTCGTGTCCATCCTATCACGGATGGAGATGGATGTGCTGAACCGGAGAGCATCCCGACTAACGACGTTGGCATCGTACAACAGTCGCCTGTCCACTGTCCTTCTCACCACGTGGTAGATAAGTGGACATGCCTCCGCATCCTGGATCAGTCCAATGCGGTCAAGATACAAGAACGCTTCCGGTGGAATAAAACCCCTTCGGCGAGCGTTCTCGTGGTACTCGTCATTTGGGTAGTAGGCCCCCAAATATGAGATCATTCTCAGAAGTCATGGCTCGTGCAACATGCCTCCGAATCAGCTTAATGATACAATTATCAACCCTGTTCACGTTTGCTTCGTTATACAAGACCTCATTAGGATAGAACTTCTTGTAGTCAGATTCCGGGGTTCTGTACTTCTTGAGACATGCGCGAAGACATTGTCTCTCGAATACCCTCATCTTTTCCATTTGGGAAGGACTCACATTGTACCACACTGGGCAGCCATACACCATGATTGGCCGGATGAGGGCCGTGTAGCAGATTCGCTTCACTTTGGCGTTAAGTTGGCTGCTGTAAAACAACCCCCTTGCCATAGCGAAGCCTTTCTTAGCTTTCGTCAGAGCTGTATCTATATGGATACCTCCATACAGATACTGATCCAACATAATGCCAAGATATCGCACTACACTCTTCAGGGCTAGTGGCTGACCCCGTGGGTCCAATATGTCGAACTTGCGCCAATTCTTTTTCGTATCTCTTGAGGCCCTGTATAACGGAGTCCGGAAGAGGATTGTTTCACACTTCTGGAGGTTGATTTTCAACTTCCAGTCGTCGCAAAATTGCTGGACTTTTTCGAAGTCACGTTGCAGGAGCGTGTTAATGACTTCTATCTTTGGTGCCGTCCGGTATGCAACCCAATCGTCGGCGAATGCAATCAAGTTGTGCATGGAGCCAATCAGTTCGCTGGTGAAAATACTAAAAAGGATTGGTGAGTTCACTGCACCCTGTTGGAGACCATTTTTTATTTGGAAAACGTTGGTGGAAACTTTGTTGCCACTTTTGACAACAAAACTCCTACCCGTTACCATGTTATAGATCGTGTAAAGCAGCGGTTTGCTTATACCCATCCTCGTCAACTTAAGAAAGAGGCCTTCCAACCATACGGTGTCGAATGCCTTTTCCAAGTCAACGAGACAGGCCCCGGTGCACTGTGTTTTGTGGTTGTTCCACTGAATGTCCGAAACCAGTTTTGACGCGGCATGTACAGTATCATGCCTCGCCCTAAATCCAAACTGGTTGTTCGGTATAATTTTATTGTCCTCAGTCCACTGGATCAGGACCCTGTTAACAATCTTTTCGAAAACCTTGCTTATGCAGGGGAGGAGGCTTATCGACCGAAGATTTTTCGGAAGCGAGGAATCTTTGTCCTTTTTGGGGAGAGGTTGCACTACCGCCGTCTTCCAATGCGCTGGGTAATGTGTATTACTCAGTGCATTGTTAAACAGGATTGTGTATATCTCTACCGCCTCGTCAGGGAGATGACGTAACACTATATTTGGTATCCCGTCGATGCCAGTCGACTTTTTGTTCTTCAAACCGTTGAAGATGTCTTTGAGTTCCTCCTTCGAAATGAGGATGGCATTGGAGCCATCTTGGGCGACAGCATTGGTTGCCTGATTTTCGTCATTGAAACTGGTAAAACCAGGATTCTCAGAACGCCACTGCTGTATCTCATTTCTAAGGTGGAAGTGGTACAGCATGGCTCTGTTCTCCAGGTCGTGGTTCGGCCGACGAGAGTCGTTGACCGTGTACACTTTCTGAAAAACAGCTCCTATTGCCTCTACCTTCTCTTGGGCATCCTCAACAATGAAGAACTCATTGTCAAGCACAGCCTCATCCGGATCTATGCCAACCGAAGTTAGTAGGTTTTCATTGTCGGTTGTCCTGTCAAGTCGAACAGCCTCTAAGTCGTTATGACCCCTCCTTCGGAAGATTCGGTTGATTTGGGGAAACATACCCGGACCGTTAGAACGTACGGCCCGAATCCTATCTCCCCAATACGAATTGACAGCAATTCTATAGTTCATCCGAATCAACTTCTGGATGTTCTTCAACTGCGACTTGAGCAATCGTATTTCCGGGTCGTCTGGGTCTGTAAAGCGTCTGTATAGAGTCTTCAGTCTCGACAGCAGTCTGCTTTTTTGCACGTGCAGTGCGTCGATGGTATCATTACGATAAATGTCGCCATCTGTCGTAGGTGATACCTTAGGAAGCGTCCTGTCCATGGTTCGTTGAATTGTGTTGTCGACTTGTATGAGGTACCTGTCAACCTCTTCGTTCGTCAGGTTTCTGTCCGAAGGTGGTGTTATCTCGCTCGAACGTAGTTCCCTGGATAGGACCCTAGAGAAACGCGGCCAACGAGCCCTTCGATAATCGAAAGGGTGCGTCTCGGCGAATTCTTCAAGCTCCACCAGCTCGTTCGGGAATTGAATAACCGCGGCAAGACCACAGTGGTCACTGTCGTACTCCACCGTTGTCATACAATTCCTAGTGCGAGAGTCTACGTCTCGTAACGTCAGTCGTCTATCTATTAGCAGGAGATCCAAATAAGACCCGCTTCTGGGAAACGACGGTCTATCGGTTGCAAGCAAATTCAGCTTGAACTCAATAAAGTGCCGCGTCATCCACTCAAAGAGTGAATTTCCCCTCGGATTTGGAACAGAATTGCCCCATTCCACGTGCCTGGCGTTCAAATCTCCGGCTATGACAAAATAATTCTCCTCCGAGCAAAGCCGAAGCTTTCGGAAGAGAGTCTCGAGCTCTGAGATGA
>CALYFP010000004.1:17500-45136 GCA_944738645.1 Eristalinus sepulchralis
ACAACTCTCCCCGATACCGGCCCTATGAAAATTTACCTGAAAACTTAAAATTTTCAATTTCGGAAAAAAGTGCCTGGATGTGTTCTATGGCATCTGAGAACATGTGAGAAACCAACAAAACTGTATTTGGAGGCCTAGAACGGGCGCAGTGGCTGTCCGAAAGTGCCAGTCTCTTGCTTCACAACTCCCCCCGAACGGCCGATACCGGCCCTATGAAAATTTACCTGAAAACTTAAAATTTTCAATTTCGGAAAAAAGTGCCTGGATGTGTTCTATGGCATCTGAGAACATGTGAGAAACCAACAAAACTGTATTTGGAGGCCTAGAACGGGCGCAGTGGCTGTCCGAAGGTGCCAGTCTCTTGCTTCACAACTCTCCCCGATACCGGCCCTATGAAAATTTACCTGCAAACTTAAAATTTTCAATTTCGGAAAAAAGTGCCTGGATGTGTTCTATGGCATCTGAGAACATGTGAGAAACCAACAAAACTGTATTTGGAGGCCTAGAACGGGCGCAGTGGCTGTCCGAAGGTGCCAGTCTCTTGCTTCACAACTCCCCCCGATACCGGCCCTATGAAAATTTACCTGAAAACTTAAAATTTTCAATTTCGGAAAAAAGTGCCTGGATGTGTTCTATGGCATCTGAGAGCACGTGAGAAACCAACAAAACTGTATTTGGAGGCCTAGAACGGGCGCAGTGGCTGTCCGAAGGTGCCAGTCTCTTGCTTCACAACTCTCCCCGATACCGGCCCTATGAAAATTTACCTGAAAACTTAAAATTTTCAATTTCGGAAAAAAGTGCCTGGATGTGTTCTATGGCATCTGAGAACATGTGAGAAACCAACAAAACTGTATTTGGAGGCCTAGAACGGGCGCAGTGGCTGTCCGAAGGTGCCAGTCTCTTGCTTCACAACTCTCCCCGATACCGGCCCTATGAAAATTTACCTGAAAACTTAAAATTTTCAATTTCGGAAAAAAGTGCCTGGATGTGTTCTATGGCATCTGAGAACATGTGAGAAACCAACAAAACTGTATTTGGAGGCCTAGAACGGGCGCAGTGGCTGTCCGAAGGTGCCAGTCTCTTGCTTCACAACTCCCCCCGAACGGCCGATACCGGCCCTATGAAAATTTACCTGAAAACTTAAAATTTTCAATTTCGGAAAAAAGTGCCTGGATGTGTTCTATGGCATCTGAGAACACGTGAGAAACCAACAAAACTGTATTTGGAGGCCTAGAACGGGCGCAGTGGCTGTCCGAAGGTGCCAGTCTCTTGCTTCACAACTCTCCCCGATACCGGCCCTATGAAAATTTACCTGAAAACTTAAAATTTTCAATTTCGGAAAAAAGTGCCTGGATGTGTTCTATGGCATCTGAGAACACGTGAGAAACCAACAAAACTGTATTTGGAGGCCTAGAACGGGCGCAGTGGCTGTCCGAAGGTGCCTGTCTCTTGCTTCACAACTCTCCCCGATACCGGCCCTATGAAAATTTACCTGAAAACTTAAAATTTTCAATTTCGGAAAAAAGTGCCTGGATGTGTTCTATGGCATCTGAGAACATGTGAGAAACCAACAAAACTGTATTTGGAGGCCTAGAACGGGCGCAGTGGCTGTCCGAAGGTGCCAGTCTCTTGCTTCACAACTCTCCCCGATACCGGCCCTATGAAAATTTACCTGAAAACTTAAAATTTTCAATTTCGGAAAAAAGTGCCTGGATGTGTTCTATGGCATCTGAGAACATGTGAGAAACCAACAAAACTGTATTTGGAGGCCTAGAACGGGCGCAGTGGCTGTCCGAAGGTGCCAGTCTCTTGCTTCACAACTCCCCCCGAACGGCCGATACCGGCCCTATGAAAATTTACCTGAAAACTTAAAATTTTCAATTTCGGAAAAAAGTGCCTGGATGTGTTCTATGGCATCTGAGAACATGTGAGAAACCAACAAAACTGTATTTGGAGGCCTAGAACGGGCGCAGTGGCTGTCCGAAGGTGCCAGTCTCTTGCTTCACAACTCTCCCCGATACCGGCCCTATGAAAATTTACCTGCAAACTTAAAATTTTCAATTTCGGAAAAAAGTGCCTGGATGTGTTCTATGGCATCTGAGAACATGTGAGAAACCAACAAAACTGTATTTGGAGGCCTAGAACGGGCGCAGTGGCTGTCCGAAGGTGCCAGTCTCTTGCTTCACAACTCTCCCCGATACCGGCCCTATGAAAATTTACCTGAAAACTTAAAATTTTCAATTTCGGAAAAAAGTGCCTGGATGTGTTCTATGGCATCTGAGAACATGTGAGAAACCAACAAAACTGTATTTGGAGGCCTAGAACGGGCGCAGTGGCTGTCCGAAGGTGCCCGTCTCTTGCTTCACAACTCTCCCCGAACGGCCGATACCGGCCCTATGAAAATTTACCTGAAAACTTAAAATTTTCAATTTCGGAAAAAAGTGCCTGGATGTGTTCTATGGCATCTGAGAACATGTGAGAAACCAACAAAACTGTATTTGGAGGCCTAGAACGGGCGCAGTGGCTGTCCGAAGGTGCCAGTCTCTTGCTTCACAACTCTCCCCGAACGGCCGATACCGGCCCTATGAAAATTTACCTGAAAACTTAAAATTTTCAATTTCGGAAAAAAGTGCCTGGATGTGTTCTATGGCATCTGAGAACATGTGAGAAACCAACAAAACTGTATTTGGAGGCCTAGAACGGGCGCAGTGGCTGTCCGAAGGTGCCAGTCTCTTGCTTCACAACTCTCCCCCGATACCGGCCCTATGAAAATTTACCTGAAAACTTAAAATTTTCAATTTCGGAAAAAAGTGCCTGGATGTGTTCTATGGCATCTGAGAACATGTGAGAAACCAACAAAACTGTATTTGGAGGCCTAGAACGGGCGCAGTGGCTGTCCGAAGGTGCCAGTCTCTTGCTTCACAACTCTCCCCGATACCGGCCGATACCGGCCCTATGAAAATTTACCTGAAAACTTAAAATTTTCAATTTCGGAAAAAAGTGCCTGGATGTGTTCTATGGCATCTGAGAACATGTGAGAAACCAACAAAACTGTATTTGGAGGCCTAGAACGGGCGCAGTGGCTGTCCGAAGGTGCCAGTCTCTTGCTTCACAACTCTCCCCGAACGGCCGATACCGGCCCTATGAAAATTTACCTGAAAACTTAAAATTTTCAATTTCGGAAAAAAGTGCCTGGATGTGTTCTATGGCATCTGAGAACATGTGAGAAACCAACAAAACTGTATTTGGAGGCCTAGAACGGGCGCAGTGGCTGTCCGAAGGTGCCAGTCTCTTGCTTCACAACTCTCCCCGATACCGGCCCTATGAAAATTTACCTGAAAACTTAAAATTTTCAATTTCGGAAAAAAGTGCCTGGATGTGTTCTATGGCATCTGAGAACATGTGAGAAACCAACAAAACTGTATTTGGAGGCCTAGAACGGGCGCAGTGGCTGTCCGAAGGTGCCAGTCTCTTGCTTCACAACTCCCCCCGATACCGGCCCTATGAAAATTTACCTGAAAACTTAAAATTTTCAATTTCGGAAAAAAGTGCCTGGATGTGTTCTATGGCATCTGAGAACATGTGAGAAACCAACAAAACTGTATTTGGAGGCCTAGAACGGGCGCAGTGGCTGTCCGAAGGTGCCAGTCTCTTGCTTCACAACTCCCCCCGATACCGGCCCTATGAAAATTTACCTGAAAACTTAAAATTTTCAATTTCGGAAAAAAGTGCCTGGATGTGTTCTATGGCATCTGAGAACATGTGAGAAACCAACAAAACTGTATTTGGAGGCCTAGAACGGGCGCAGTGGCTGTCCGAAGGTGCCAGTCTCTTGCTTCACAACTCCCCCGAACGGCCGATACCGGCCCTATGAAAATTTACCTGAAAACTTAAAATTTTCAATTTCGGAAAAAAGTGCCTGGATGTGTTCTATGGCATCTGAGAACATGTGAGAAACCAACAAAACTGTATTTGGAGGCCTAGAACGGGCGCAGTGGCTGTCCGAAGGTGCCAGTCTCTTGCTTCACAACTCTCCCCGATACCGGCCCTATGAAAATTTACCTGAAAACTTAAAATTTTCAATTTCGGAAAAAAGTGCCTGGATGTGTTCTATGGCATCTGAGAACATGTGAGAAACCAACAAAACTGTATTTGGAGGCCTAGAACGGGCGCAGTGGCTGTCCGAAGGTGGTGCCAGTCTCTTGCTTCACAACTCTCCCCGATACCGGCCGATACCGGCCCTATGAAAATTTACCTGAAAACTTAAAATTTTCAATTTCGGAAAAAAGTGCCTGGATGTGTTCTATGGCATCTGAGAACATGTGAGAAACCAACAAAACTGTATTTGGAGGCCTAGAACGGGCGCAGTGGCTGTCCGAAGGTGCCAGTCTCTTGCTTCACAACTCTCCCCGATACCGGCCCTATGAAAATTTACCTGAAAACTTAAAATTTTCAATTTCGGAAAAAAGTGCCTGGATGTGTTCTATGGCATCTGAGAACATGTGAGAAACCAACAAAACTGTATTTGGAGGCCTAGAACGGGCGCAGTGGCTGTCCGAAGGTGCCAGTCTCTTGCTTCACAACTCTCCCCGATACCGGCCCTATGAAAATTTACCTGAAAACTTAAAATTTTCAATTTCGGAAAAAAGTGCCTGGATGTGTTCTATGGCATCTGAGAACATGTGAGAAACCAACAAAACTGTATTTGGAGGCCTAGAACGGGCGCAGTGGCTGTCCGAAGGTGCCAGTCTCTTGCTTCACAACTCTCCCCGATACCGGCCGATACCGGCCCTATGAAAATTTACCTGAAAACTTAAAATTTTCAATTTCGGAAAAAAGTGCCTGGATGTGTTCTATGGCATCTGAGAACATGTGAGAAACCAACAAAACTGTATTTGGAGGCCTAGAACGGGCGCAGTGGCTGTCCGAAGGTGCCAGTCTCTTGCTTCACAACTCTCCCCGAACGGCCGATACCGGCCCTATGAAAATTTACCTGAAAACTTAAAATTTTCAATTTCGGAAAAAAGTGCCTGGATGTGTTCTATGGCATCTGAGAACATGTGAGAAACCAACAAAACTGTATTTGGAGGCCTAGAACGGGCGCAGTGGTTGTCCGAAGGTGCCAGTCTCTTGCTTCACAACTCTCCCCGATACCGGCCCTATGAAAATTTACCTGAAAACTTAAAATTTTCAATTTCGGAAAAAAGTGCCTGGATGTGTTCTATGGCATCTGAGAACATGTGAGAAACCAACAAAACTGTATTTGGAGGCCTAGAACGGGCGCAGTGGCTGTCCGAAGGTGCCAGTCTCTTGCTTCACAACTCTCCCCGATACCGGCCGATACCGGCCCTATGAAAATTTACCTGAAAACTTAAAATTTTCAATTTCGGAAAAAAGTGCCTGGATGTGTTCTATGGCATCTGAGAACACGTGAGAAACCAACAAAACTGTATTTGGAGGCCTAGAACGGGCGCAGTGGCTGTCCGAAGGTGCCAGTCTCTTGCTTCACAACTCCCCCCGAACGGCCGATACCGGCCCTATGAAAATTTACCTGAAAACTTAAAATTTTCAATTTCGGAAAAAAGTGCCTGGATGTGTTCTATGGCATCTGAGAACACGTGAGAAACCAACAAAACTGTATTTGGAGGCCTAGAACGGGCGCAGTGGCTGTCCGAAGGTGCCAGTCTCTTGCTTCACAACTCTCCCCGATACCGGCCCTATGAAAATTTACCTGAAAACTTAAAATTTTCAATTTCGGAAAAAAGTGCCTGGATGTGTTCTATGGCATCTGAGAACATGTGAGAAACCAACAAAACTGTATTTGGAGGCCTAGAACGGGCGCAGTGGCTGTCCGAAGGTGCCAGTCTCTTGCTTCACAACTCTCCCCGATACCGGCCCTATGAAAATTTACCTGAAAACTTAAAATTTTCAATTTCGGAAAAAAGTGCCTGGATGTGTTCTATGGCATCTGAGAACATGTGAGAAACCAACAAAACTGTATTTGGAGGCCTAGAACGGGCGCAGTGGCTGTCCGAAGGTGCCAGTCTCTTGCTTCACAACTCTCCCCGATACCGGCCGATACCGGCCCTATGAAAATTTACCTGAAAACTTAAAATTTTCAATTTCGGAAAAAAGTGCCTGGATGTGTTCTATGGCATCTGAGAACATGTGAGAAACCAACAAAACTGTATTTGGAGGCCTAGAACGGGCGCAGTGGCTGTCCGAAGGTGCCAGTCTCTTGCTTCACAACTCTCCCCGATACCGGCCCTATGAAAATTTACCTGAAAACTTAAAATTTTCAATTTCGGAAAAAAGTGCCTGGATGTGTTCTATGGCATCTGAGAACATGTGAGAAACCAACAAAACTGTATTTGGAGGCCTAGAACGGGCGCAGTGGCTGTCCGAAGGTGCCAGTCTCTTGCTTCACAACTCTCCCCGAACGGCCGATACCGGCCCTATGAAAATTTACCTGAAAACTTAAAATTTTCAATTTCGGAAAAAAGTGCCTGGATGTGTTCTATGGCATCTGAGAACATGTGAGAAACCAACAAAACTGTATTTGGAGGCCTAGAACGGGCGCAGTGGCTGTCCGAAGGTGCCAGTCTCTTGCTTCACAACTCCCCCCGATACCGGCCCTATGAAAATTTACCTGAAAACTTAAAATTTTCAATTTCGGAAAAAAGTGCCTGGATGTGTTCTATGGCATCTGAGAACATGTGAGAAACCAACAAAACTGTATTTGGAGGCCTAGAACGGGCGCAGTGGCTGTCCGAAGGTGCCAGTCTCTTGCTTCACAACTCCCCCCGATACCGGCCCTATGAAAATTTACCTGAAAACTTAAAATTTTCAATTTCGGAAAAAAGTGCCTGGATGTGTTCTATGGCATCTGAGAACATGTGAGAAACCAACAAAACTGTATTTGGAGGCCTAGAACGGGCGCAGTGGCTGTCCGAAGGTGCCAGTCTCTTGCTTCACAACTCCCCCCGAACGGCCGATACCGGCCCTATGAAAATTTACCTGAAAACTTAAAATTTTCAATTTCGGAAAAAAGTGCCTGGATGTGTTCTATGGCATCTGAGAACATGTGAGAAACCAACAAAACTGTATTTGGAGGCCTAGAACGGGCGCAGTGGCTGTCCGAAGGTGCCAGTCTCTTGCTTCACAACTCCCCCCGATACCGGCCCTATGAAAATTTACCTGAAAACTTAAAATTTTCAATTTCGGAAAAAAGTGCCTGGATGTGTTCTATGGCATCTGAGAACACGTGAGAAACCAACAAAACTGTATTTGGAGGCCTAGAACGGGCGCAGTGGCTGTCCGAAGGTGCCAGTCTCTTGCTTCACAACTCTCCCCGATACCGGCCCTATGAAAATTTACCTGAAAACTTAAAATTTTCAATTTCGGAAAAAAGTGCCTGGATGTGTTCTATGGCATCTGAGAACATGTGAGAAACCAACAAAACTGTATTTGGAGGCCTAGAACGGGCGCAGTGGCTGTCCGAAGGTGCCAGTCTCTTGCTTCACAACTCCCCCCGATACCGGCCCTATGAAAATTTACCTGAAAACTTAAAATTTTCAATTTCGGAAAAAAGTGCCTGGATGTGTTCTATGGCTCTGAGAACATGTGAGAAACCAACAAAACTGTATTTGGAGGCCTAGAACGGGCGCAGTGGCTGTCCGAAGGTGCCAGTCTCTTGCTTCACAACTCCCCCCGATACCGGCCCTATGAGAATTTACCTGAAAACTTAAAATTTTCAATTTCGGAAAAAAGTGCCTGGATGTGTTCTATGGCATCTGAGAACACGTGAGAAACCAACAAAACTGTATTTGGAGGCCTAGAACGGGCGCAGTGGCTGTCCGAAGGTGCCAGTCTCTTGCTTCACAACTCTCCCCGATACCGGCCCTATGAAAATTTACCTGAAAACTTAAAATTTTCAATTTCGGAAAAAAGTGCCTGGATGTGTTCTATGGCATCTGAGAACATGTGAGAAACCAACAAAACTGTATTTGGAGGCCTAGAACGGGCGCAGTGGCTGTCCGAAGGTGCCAGTCTCTTGCTTCACAACTCTCCCCGAACGGCCGATACCGGCCCTATGAAAATTTACCTGAAAACTTAAAATTTTCAATTTCGGAAAAAAGTGCCTGGATGTGTTCTATGGCATCTGAGAACATGTGAGAAACCAACAAAACTGTATTTGGAGACCTAGAACGGGCGCAGTGGCTGTCCGAAGGTGCCAGTCTCTTGCTTCACAACTCCCCCCGATACCGGCCCTATGAAAATTTACCTGAAAACTTAAAATTTTCAATTTCGGAAAAAAGTGCCTGGATGTGTTCTATGGCATCTGAGAACATGTGAGAAACCAACAAAACTGTATTTGGAGGCCTAGAACGGGCGCAGTGGATGTCCGAAGGTGCCAGTCTCTTGCTTCACAACTCTCCCCGATACCGGCCCTATGAAAATTTACCTGAAAACTTAAAATTTTCAATTTCGGAAAAAAGTGCCTGGATGTGTTCTATGGCATCTGAGAACATGTGAGAAACCAACAAAACTGTATTTGGAGGCCTAGAACGGGCGCAGTGGCTGTCCGAAGGTGCCAGTCTCTTGCTTCACAACTCTCCCCGATACCGGCCCTATGAAAATTTACCTGAAAACTTAAAATTTTCAATTTCGGAAAAAAGTGCCTGGATGTGTTCTATGGCATCTGAGAACATGTGAGAAACCAACAAAACTGTATTTGGATGCCTAGAACGGGCGCAGTGGCTGTCCGAAGGTGCCAGTCTCTTGCTTCACAACTCCCCCCGATACCGGCCCTATGAAAATTTACCTGAAAACTTAAAATTTTCAATTTCGGAAAAAAGTGCCTGGATGTGTTCTATGGCATCTGAGAACACGTGAGAAACCAACAAAACTGTATTTGGAGGCCTAGAACGGGCGCAGTGGCTGTCCGAAGGTGCCAGTCTCTTGCTTCACAACTCTCCCCGATACCGGCCCTATGAAAATTTACCTGAAAACTTAAAATTTTCAATTTCGGAAAAAAGTGCCTGGATGTGTTCTATGGCATCTGAGAACACGTGAGAAACCAACAAAACTGTATTTGGAGGCCTAGAACGGGCGCAGTGGCTGTCCGAAGGTGCCAGTCTCTTGCTTCACAACTCTCCCCGATACCGGCCCTATGAAAATTTACCTGAAAACTTAAAATTTTCAATTTCGGAAAAAAGTGCCTGGATGTGTTCTATGGCATCTGAGAACATGTGAGAAACCAACAAAACTGTATTTGGAGGCCTAGAACGGGCGCAGTGGCTGTCCGAAGGTGCCAGTCTCTTGCTTCACAACTCCCCCCGAACGGCCGATACCGGCCCTATGAAAATTTACCTGAAAACTTAAAATTTTCAATTTCGGAAAAAAGTGCCTGGATGTGTTCTATGGCATCTGAGAACATGTGAGAAACCAACAAAACTGTATTTGGAGGCCTAGAACGGGCGCAGTGGCTGTCCGAAGGTGCCAGTCTCTTGCTTCACAACTCCCCCCGATACCGGCCCTATGAAAATTTACCTGAAAACTTAAAATTTTCAATTTCGGAAAAAAGTGCCTGGATGTGTTCTATGGCATCTGAGAACACGTGAGAAACCAACAAAACTGTATTTGGAGGCCTAGAACGGGCGCAGTGGCTGTCCGAAGGTGCCAGTCTCTTGCTTCACAACTCTCCCCGATACCGGCCCTATGAAAATTTACCTGAAAACTTAAAATTTTCAATTTCGGAAAAAAGTGCCTGGATGTGTTCTATGGCATCTGAGAACATGTGAGAAACCAACAAAACTGTATTTGGAGGCCTAGAACGGGCGCAGTGGCTGTCCGAAGGTGCCAGTCTCTTGCTTCACAACTCCCCCCGAACGGCCGATACCGGCCCTATGAAAATTTACCTGAAAACTTAAAATTTTCAATTTCGGAAAAAAGTGCCTGGATGTGTTCTATGGCATCTGAGAACATGTGAGAAACCAACAAAACTGTATTTGGAGGCCTAGAACGGGCGCAGTGGCTGTCCGAAGGTGCCGGCCCTATGAAAATTTACCTGAAAACTTAAAATTTTCAATTTCGGAAAAAAGTGCCTGGATGTGTTCTATGGCATCTGAGAACATGTGAGAAACCAACAAAACTGTATTTGGAGGCCTAGAACGGGCGCAGTGGCTGTCCGAAGGTGCCAGTCTCTTGCTTCACAACTCCCCCCGATACCGGCCCTATGAAAATTTACCTGAAAACTTAAAATTTTCCAATTTCGGAAAAAAGTGCCTGGATGTGTTCTATGGCATCTGAGAACATGTGAGAAACCAACAAAACTGTATTTGGAGGCCTAGAACGGGCGCAGTGGCTGTCCGAAGGTGCCAGTCTCTTGCTTCAAAACTCCCCCCGAACGGCCGATACCGGCCCTATGAAAATTTACCTGAAAACTTAAAATTTTCAATTTCGGAAAAAAGTGCCTGGATGTGTTCTATGGCATCTGAGAACATGTGAGAAACCAACAAAACTGTATTTGGAGGCCTAGAACGGGCGCAGTGGCTGTCCGAAGGTGCCAGTCTCTTGCTTCACAACTCCCCCCGAACGGCCGATACCGGCCCTATGAAAATTTACCTGAAAACTTAAAATTTTCAATTTTGGAAAAAAAGCGCCTGGATGTGTTCTATGGCATCTGAGAACATGTGAGAAACCAACAAAACTGTATTTGGAGGCCTAGAACGGGCGCAGTGGCTGTCCGAAGGTGCCAGTCTCTTGCTTCACAACTCCCCCCGATACCGGCCCTATGAAAATTTACCTGAAAACTTAAAATTTTCAATTTCGGAAAAAAGTGCCTGGATGTGTTCTATGGCATCTGAGAACACGTGAGAAACCAACAAAACTGTATTTGGAGGCCTAGAACGGGCGCAGTGGCTGTCCGAAGGTGCCAGTCTCTTGCTTCACAACTCTCCCCGATACCGGCCCTATGAAAATTTACCTGAAAACTTAAAATTTTCAATTTCGGAAAAAAGTGCCTGGATGTGTTCTATGGCATCTGAGAACATGTGAGAAACCAACAAAACTGTATTTGGAGGCCTAGAACGGGCGCAGTGGCTGTCCGAAGGTGCCAGTCTCTTGCTTCACAACTCCCCCCGAACGGCCGATACCGGCCCTATGAAAATTTACCTGAAAACTTAAAATTTTCAATTTCGGAAAAAAGTGCCTGGATGTGTTCTATGGCATCTGAGAACATGTGAGAAACCAACAAAACTGTTTTTGGAGGCCTAGAACGGGCGCAGTGGCTGTCCGAAGGTGCCAGTCTCTTGCTTCACAACTCCCCCCGATACCGGCCCTATGAAAATTTACCTGAAAACTTAAAATTTTCAATTTCGGAAAAAAGTGCCTGGATGTGTTCTATGGCATCTGAGAACATGTGAGAAACCAACAAAACTGTATTTGGAGGCCTAGAACGGGCGCAGTGGCTGTCCGAAGGTGCCAGTCTCTTGCTTCACAACTCTCCCCGATACCGGCCCTATGAAAATTTACCTGAAAACTTAAAATTTTCAATTTCGGAAAAAAGTGCCTGGATGTGTTCTATGGCATCTGAGAACATGTGAGAAACCAACAAAACTGTATTTGGAGGCCTAGAACGGGCGCAGTGGCTGTCCGAAGGTGCCAGTCTCTTGCTTCAAAACTCCCCCCGAACGGCCGATACCGGCCCTATGAAAATTTACCTGAAAACTTAAAATTTTCAATTTCGGAAAAAAGTGCCTGGATGTGTTCTATGGCATCTGAGAACATGTGAGAAACCAACAAAACTGTATTTGGAGGCCTAGAACGGGCGCAGTGGCTGTCCGAAGGTGCCAGTCTCTTGCTTCACAACTCCCCCCGAACGGCCGATACCGGCCCTATGAAAATTTACCTGAAAACTTAAAATTTTCAATTTTGGAAAAAAAGCGCCTGGATGTGTTCTATGGCATCTGAGAACATGTGAGAAACCAACAAAACTGTATTTGGAGGCCTAGAACGGGCGCAGTGGCTGTCCGAAGGTGCCAGTCTCTTGCTTCACAACTCCCCCCGAACGGCCGATACCGGCCCTATGAAAATTTACCTGAAAACTTAAAATTTTCAATTTCGGAAAAAAGTGCCTGGATGTGTTCTATGGCATCTGAGAACATGTGAGAAACCAACAAAACTGTTTTTGGAGGCCTAGAACGGGCGCAGTGGCTGTCCGAAGGTGCCAGTCTCTTGCTTCACAACTCCCCCCGATACCGGCCCTATGAAAATTTACCTGAAAACTTAAAATTTTCAATTTCGGAAAAAAGTGCCTGGATGTGTTCTATGGCATCTGAGAACATGTGAGAAACCAACAAAACTGTATTTGGAGGCCTAGAACGGGCGCAGTGGCTGTCCGAAGGTGCCAGTCTCTTGCTTCACAACTCTCCCCGATACCGGCCCTATGAAAATTTACCTGAAAACTTAAAATTTTCAATTTCGGAAAAAAGTGCCTGGATGTGTTCTATGGCATCTGAGAACATGTGAGAAACCAACAAAACTGTATTTGGAGGCCTAGAACGGGCGCAGTGGCTGTCCGAAGGTGCCAGTCTCTTGCTTCACAACTCTCCCCGATACCGGCCCTATGAAAATTTACCTGAAAACTTAAAATTTTCAATTTCGGAAAAAAGTGCCTGGATGTGTTCTATGGCATCTGAGAACATGTGAGAAACCATCAAAACTGTATTTGGAGGCCTAGAACGGGCGCAGTGGCTGTCCGAAGGTGCCAGTCTCTTGCTTCACAACTCTCCCCGATACCGGCCCTATGAAAATTTACCTGAAAACTTAAAATTTTCAATTTCGGAAAAAAGTGCCTGGATGTGTTCTATGGCATCTGAGAACATGTGAGAAACCAACAAAACTGTATTTGGAGGCCTAGAACGGGCGCAGTGGCTGTCCGAAGGTGCCAGTCTCTTGCTTCACAACTTCCCCCGAACGGCCGATACCGGCCCTATGAAAACTTACCTGAAAACTTAAAATTTTCAATTTCGGAAAAAAGTGCCTGGATGTGTTCTATGGCATCTGAGAACATGTGAGAAACCAACAAAACTGTATTTGGAGGCCTAGAACGGGCGCAGTGGCTGTCCGAAGGTGCCAGTCTCTTGCTTCACAACTCTCCCCGATACCGGCCCTATGAAAATTTACCTGAAAACTTAAAATTTTCAATTTCGGAAAAAAGTGCCTGGATGTGTTCTATGGCATCTGAGAACATGTGAGAAACCAACAAAACTGTATTTGGAGGCCTAGAACGGGCGCAGTGGCTGTCCGAAGGTGCCAGTCTCTTGCTTCACAACTCCCCCCGAACGGCCGATACCGGCCCTATGAAAATTTACCTGAAAACTTAAAATTTTCAATTTCGGAAAAAAGTGCCTGGATGTGTTCTATGGCATCTGAGAACACGTGAGAAACCAACAAAACTGTATTTGGAGGCCTAGAACGGGCGCAGTGGCTGTCCGAAGGTGCCAGTCTCTTGCTTCACAACTCTCCCCGATACCGGCCCTATGAAAATTTACCTGAAAACTTAAAATTTTCAATTTCGGAAAAAAGTGCCTGGATGTGTTCTATGGCATCTGAGAACACGTGAGAAACCAACAAAACTGTATTTGGAGGCCTAGAACGGGCGCAGTGGCTGTCCGAAGGTGCCAGTCTCTTGCTTCACAACTCCCCCCGATACCGGCCCTATGAAAATTTACCTGAAAACTTAAAATTTTCAATTTCGGAAAAAAGTGCCTGGATGTGTTCTATGGCATCTGCGAACATGTGAGAAACCAATAAAACTGTATTTGGAGGCCTAGAACGGGCGCAGTGGCTGTCCGAAGGTGCCAGTCTCTTGCTTCACAACTCCCCCCGATACCGGCCCTATGAAAATTTACCTGAAAACTTAAAATTTTCAATTTCGGAAAAAAGTGCCTGGATGTGTTCTATGGCATCTGAGAACATGTGAGAAACCAACAAAACTGTATTTGGAGGCCTAGAACGGGCGCAGTGGCTGTCCGAAGGTGCCAGTCTCTTGCTTCACAACTCTCCCCGATACCGGCCCTATGAAAATTTACCTGAAAACTTAAAATTTTCAATTTCGGAAAAAAGTGCCTGGATGTGTTCTATGGCATCTGAGAACATGTGAGAAACCAACAAAACTGTATTTGGAGGCCTAGAACGGGCGCAGTGGCTGTCCGAAGGTGCCAGTCTCTTGCTTCACAACTCTCCCCGATACCGGCCCTATGAAAATTTACCTGAAAACTTAAAATTTTCAATTTCGGAAAAAAGTGCCTGGATGTGTTCTATGGCATCTGAGAACATGTGAGAAACCAACAAAACTGTATTTGGAGGCCTAGAACGGGCGCAGTGGCTGTCCGAAGGTGCCAGTCTCTTGCTTCACAACTCCCCCCGATACCGGCCGATACCGGCCCTATGAAAATTTACCTGAAAACTTAAAATTTTCAATTTCGGAAAAAAGTGCCTGGATGTGTTCTATGGCATCTGAGAACATGTGAGAAACCAACAAAACTGTATTTGGAGGCCTAGAACGGGCGCAGTGGCTGTCCGAAGGTGCCAGTCTCTTGCTTCACAACTCTCCCCGATACCGGCCCTATGAAAATTTACCTGAAAACTTAAAATTTTCAATTTCGGAAAAAAGTGCCTGGATGTGTTCTATGGCATCTGAGAACACGTGAGAAACCAACAAAACTGTATTTGGAGGCCTAGAACGGGCGCAGTGGCTGTCCGAAGGTGCCAGTCTCTTGCTTCACAACTCCCCCCGATACCGGCCCTATGAAAATTTACCTGAAAACTTAAAATTTTCAATTTCGGAAAAAAGTGCCTGGATGTGTTCTATGGCATCTGAGAACATGTGAGAAACCAACAAAACTGTATTTGGAGGCCTAGAACGGGCGCAGTGGCTGTCCGAAGGTGCCAGTCTCTTGCTTCACAACTCCCCCCGAACGGCCGATACCAGCCCTATGAAAATTTACCTGAAAACTTAAAATTTTCAATTTCGGAAAAAAGTGCCTGGATGTGTTCTATGGCATCTGAGAACACGTGAGAAACCAACAAAACTGTATTTGGAGGCCTAGAACGGGCGCAGTGGCTGTCCGAAGGTGCCAGTCTCTTGCTTCACAACTCTCCCCGATACCGGCCCTATGAAAATTTACCTGAAAACTTAAAATTTTCAATTTCGGAAAAAAGTGCCTGGATGTGTTCTATGGCATCTGAGAACATGTGAGAAACCAACAAAACTGTATTTGGAGGCCTAGAACGGGCGCAGTGGCTGTCCGAAGGTGCCAGTCTCTTGCTTCACAACTCCCCCCGATACCGGCCCTATGAAAATTTACCTGAAAACTTAAAATTTTCAATTTCGGAAAAAAGTGCCTGGATGTGTTCTATGGCATCTGAGAACATGTGAGAAACCAACAAAACTGTATTTGGAGGCCTAGAACGGGCGCAGTGGCTGTCCGAAGGTGCCAGTCTCTTGCTTCACAACTCCCCCCGAACGGCCGATACCGGCCCTATGAAAATTTACCTGAAAACTTAAAATTTTCAATTTCGGAAAAAAGTGCCTGGATGTGTTCTATGGCATCTGAGAACATGTGAGAAACCAACAAAACTGTATTTGGAGGCCTAGAACGGGCGCAGTGGCTGTCCGAAGGTGCCAGTCTCTTGCTTCACAACTCTCCCCGATACCGGCCCTATGAAAATTTACCTGAAAACTTAAAATTTTCAATTTCGGAAAAAAGTGCCTGGATGTGTTCTATGGCATCTGAGAACACGTGAGAAACCAACAAAACTGTATTTGGAGGCCTAGAACGGGCGCAGTGGCTGTCCGAAGGTGCCAGTCTCTTGCTTCACAACTCTCCCCGATACCGGCCCTATGAAAATTTACCTGAAAACTTAAAATTTTCAATTTCGGAAAAAAGTGCCTGGATGTGTTCTATGGCATCTGAGAACATGTGAGAAACCAACAAAACTGTATTTGGAGGCCTAGAACGGGCGCAGTGGCTGTCCGAAGGTGCCAGTCTCTTGCTTCACAACTCCCCCCGAACGGCCGATACCGGCCCTATGAAAATTTACCTGAAAACTTAAAATTTTCAATTTCGGAAAAAAGTGCCTGGATGTGTTCTATGGCATCTGAGAACACGTGAGAAACCAACAAAACTGTATTTGGAGGCCTAGAACGGGCGCAGTGGCTGTCCGAAGGTGCCAGTCTCTTGCTTCACAACTCTCCCCGATACCGGCCCTATGAAAATTTACCTGAAAACTTAAAATTTTCAATTTCGGAAAAAAGTGCCTGGATGTGTTCTATGGCATCTGAGAACATGTGAGAAACCAACAAAACTGTATTTGGAGGCCTAGAACGGGCGCAGTGGCTGTCCGAAGGTGCCAGTCTCTTGCTTCACAACTTCCCCCGAACGGCCGATACCGGCCCTATGAAAATTTACCTGAAAACTTAAAATTTTCAATTTCGGAAAAAAGTGCCTGGATGTGTTCTATGGCATCTGAGAACATGTGAGAAACCAACAAAACTGTATTTGGAGGCCTAGAACGGGCGCAGTGGCTGTCCGAAGGTGCCAGTCTCTTGCTTCACAACTCCCCCCGATACCGGCCCTATGAAAATTTACCTGAAAACTTAAAATTTTCAATTTCGGAAAAAAGTGCCTGGATGTGTTCTATGGCATCTGAGAACATGTGAGAAACCAACAAAACTGTATTTGGAGGCCTAGAACGGGCGCAGTGGCTGTCCGAAGGTGCCAGTCTCTTGCTTCACAACTCCCCCCGAACGGCCGATACCGGCCCTATGAAAATTTACCTGAAAACTTAAAATTTTCAATTTCGGAAAAAAAGTGCCTGGATGTGTTCTATGGCATCTGAGAACATGTGAGAAACCAACAAAACTGTATTTGGAGGCCTAGAACGGGCGCAGTGGCTGTCCGAAGGTGCCAGTCTCTTGCTTCACAACTCCCCCCGATACCGGCCCTATGAAAATTTACCTGAAAACTTAAAATTTTCAATTTCGGAAAAAAGTGCCTGGATGTGTTCTATGGCATCTGAGAACACGTGAGAAACCAACAAAACTGTATTTGGAGGCCTAGAACGGGCGCAGTGGCTGTCCGAAGGTGCCAGTCTCTTGCTTCACAACTCCCCCCGATACCGGCCCTATGAAAATTTACCTGAAAACTTTAAATTTTCAATTTCGGAAAAAAGTGCCTGGATGTGTTCTATGGCATCTGAGAACATGTGAGAAACCAACAAAACTGTATTTGGAGGCCTAGAACGGGCGCAGTGGCTGTCCGAAGGTGCCAGTCTCTTGCTTCACAACTCTCCCCGAACGGCCGATACCGGCCCTATGAAAATTTACCTGAAAACTTAAAATTTTCAATTTCGGAAAAAAGTGCCTGGATGTGTTCTATGGCATCTGAGAACATGTGAGAAACCAACAAAACTATATTTGGAGGCCTAGAACGGGCGCAGTGGCTGTCCGAAGGTGCCAGTCTCTTGCTTCACAACTCTCCCCGAACGGCCGATACCGGCCCTATGAAAATTTACCTGAAAACTTAAAATTTTCAATTTCGGAAAAAAGTGCCTGGATGTGTTCTATGGCATCTGAGAACATGTGAGAAACCAACAAAACTGTATTTGGAGGCCTAGAACGGGCGCAGTGGCTGTCCGAAGGTGCCAGTCTCTTGCTTCACAACTCCCCCCGATACCGGCCCTATGAAAATTTACCTGAAAACTTAAAATTTTCAATTTCGGAAAAAAGTGCCTGGATGTGTTCTATGGCATCTGAGAACATGTGAGAAACCAACAAAACTGTATTTGGAGGCCTAGAACGGGCGCAGTGGCTGTCCGAAGGTGCCAGTCTCTTGCTTCACAACTCTCCCCGATACCGGCCCTATGAAAATTTACCTGAAAACTTAAAATTTTCAATTTCGGAAAAAAGTGCCTGGATGTGTTCTATGGCATCTGAGAACATGTGAGAAACCAACAAAACTGTATTTGGAGGCCTAGAACGGGCGCAGTGGCTGTCCGAAGGTGCCAGTCTCTTGCTTCACAACTCTCCCCGATACCGGCTCTATGAAAATTTACCTGAAAACTTAAAATTTTCAATTTCGGAAAAAAGTGCCTGGATGTGTTCTATGGCATCTGAGAACACGTGAGAAACCAACAAAACTGTATTTGGAGGCCTAGAACGGGCGCAGTGGCTGTCCGAAGGTGCCAGTCTCTTGCTTCACAACTCCCCCCGAACGGCCGATACCGGCCCTATGAAAATTTACCTGAAAACTTAAAATTTTCAATTTCGGAAAAAAGTGCCTGGATGTGTTCTATGGCATCTGAGAACATGTGAGAAACCAACAAAACTGTATTTGGAGGCCTAGAACGGGCGCAGTGGCTGTCCGAAGGTGCCAGTCTCTTGCTTCACAACTCTCCCCGATACCGGCCCTATGAAAATTTACCTGAAAACTTAAAATTTTCAATTTCGGAAAAAAGTGCCTGGATGTGTTCTATGGCATCTGAGAACATGTGAGAAACCAACAAAACTGTATTTGGAGGCCTAGAACGGGCGCAGTGGCTGTCCGAAGGTGCCAGTCTCTTGCTTCACAACTCTCCCCGATACCGGCCCTATGAAAATTTACCTGAAAACTTAAAATTTTCAATTTCGGAAAAAAGTGCCTGGATGTGTTCTATGGCATCTGAGAACATGTGAGAAACCAACAAAACTGTATTTGGAGGCCTAGAACGGGCGCAGTGGCTGTCCGAAGGTGCCAGTCTCTTGCTTCACAACTCTCCCCGATACCGGCCGATACCGGCCCTATGAAAATTTACCTGAAAACTTAAAATTTTCAATTTCGGAAAAAAGTGCCTGGATGTGTTCTATGGCATCTGAGAACATGTGAGAAACCAACAAAACTGTATTTGGAGGCCTAGAACGGGCGCAGTGGCTGTCCGAAGGTGCCAGTCTCTTGCTTCACAACTCTCCCCGAACGGCCGATACCGGCCCTATGAAAATTTACCTGAAAACTTAAAATTTTCAATTTCGGAAAAAAGTGCCTGGATGTGTTCTATGGCATCTGAGAACATGTGAGAAACCAACAAAACTGTATTTGGAGGCCTAGAACGGGCGCAGTGGCTGTCCGAAGGTGCCAGTCTCTTGCTTCACAACTCCCCCCGATACCGGCCCTATGAAAATTTACCTGAAAACTTAAAATTTTCAATTTCGGAAAAAAGTGCCTGGATGTGTTCTATGGCATCTGAGAACATGTGAGAAACCAACAAAACTGTATTTGGAGGCCTAGAATGGGCGCAGTGGCTGTCCGAAGGTGCCAGTCTCTTGCTTCACAACTCCCCCCGAACGGCCGATACCGGCCCTATGAAAATTTACCTGAAAACTTAAAATTTTCAATTTCGGAAAAAAGTGCCTGGATGTGTTCTATGGCATCTGAGAACATGTGAGAAACCAACAAAACTGTATTTGGAGGCCTAGAACGGGCGCAGTGGCTGTCCGAAGGTGCCAGTCTCTTGCTTCACAACTCCCCCCGAACGGCCGATACCGGCCCTATGAAAATTTACCTGAAAACTTAAAATTTTCAATTTCGGAAAAAAGTGCCTGGATGTGTTCTATGGCATCTGAGAACATGTGAGAAACCAACAAAACTGTATTTGGAGGCCTAGAACGGGCGCAGTGGCTGTCCGAAGGTGCCAGTCTCTTGCTTCACAACTCCCCCCGATACCGGCCCTATGAAAATTTACCTGAAAACTTAAAATTTTCAATTTCGGAAACAAGTGCCTGGATGTGTTCTATGGCATCTGAGAACACGTGAGAAACCAACAAAACTGTATTTGGAGGCCTAGAACGGGCGCAGTGGCTGTCCGAAGGTGCCAGTCTCTTGCTTCACAACTCTCCCCGATACCGGCCCTATGAAAATTTACCTGAAAACTTAAAATTTTCAATTTCGGAAAAAAGTGCCTGGATGTGTTCTATGGCATCTGAGAACACGTGAGAAACCAACAAAACTGTATTTGGAGGCCTAGAACGGGCGCAGTGGCTGTCCGAAGGTGCCAGTCTCTTGCTTCACAACTCCCCCCGAACGGCCGATACCGGCCCTATGAAAATTTACCTGAAAACTTAAAATTTTCAATTTCGGAAAAAAGTGCCTGGATGTGTTCTATGGCATCTGAGAACACGTGAGAAACCAACAAAACTGTAGTTGGAGGCCTAGAACGGGCGCAGTGGCTGTCCGAAGGTGCCAGTCTCTTGCTTCACAACTCTCCCCGATACCGGCCCTATGAAAATTTACCTGAAAACTTAAAATTTTCAATTTCGGAAAAAAGTGCCTGGATGTGTTCTATGGCATCTGAGAACATGTGAGAAACCAACAAAACTGTATTTGGAGGCCTAGAACGGGCGCAGTGGCTGTCCGAAGGTGCCAGTCCTCTTGCTTCACAACTCTCCCCGATACCGGCCCTATGAAAATTTACCTGAAAACTTAAAATTTTCAATTTCGGAAAAAAGTGCCTGGATGTGTTCTATGGCATCTGAGAACACGTGAGAAACCAACAAAACTGTATTTGGAGGCCTAGAACGGGCGCAGTGGCTGTCCGAAGGTGCCAGTCTCTTGCTTCACAACTCCCCCCGAACGGCCGATACCGGCCCTATGAAAATTTACCTGAAAACTTAAAATTTTCAATTTCGGAAAAAAGTGCCTGGATGTGTTCTATGGCATCTGAGAACATGTGAGAAACCAACAAAACTGTATTTGGAGGCCTAGAACGGGCGCAGTGGCTGTCCGAAGGTGCCAGTCTCTTGCTTCACAACTCTCCCCCGCGATACCGGCCCTATGAAAATTTACCTGAAAACTTAAAATTTTCAATTTCGGAAAAAAGTGCCTGGATGTGTTCTATGGCATCTGAGAACATGTGAGAAACCAACAAAACTGTATTTGGAGGCCTAGAACGGGCGCAGTGGCTGTCCGAAGGTGCCAGTCTCTTGCTTCACAACTCTCCCCGATACCGGCCCTATGAAAATTTACCTGAAAACTTAAAATTTTCAATTTCGGAAAAAAGTGCCTGGATGTGTTCTATGGCATCTGAGAACACGTGAGAAACCAACAAAACTGTATTTGGAGGCCTAGAACGGGCGCAGTGGCTGTCCGAAGGTGCCAGTCTCTTGCTTCACAACTCCCCCCGATACCGGCCCTATGAAAATTTACCTGAAAACTTAAAATTTTCAATTTCGGAAAAAAGTGCCTGGATGTGTTCTATGGCATCTGAGAACATGTGAGAAACCAACAAAACTGTATTTGGAGGCCTAGAACGGGCGCAGTGGCTGTCCGAAGGTGCCGGTCTCTTGCTTCACAACTCCCCCCGAACGGCCGATACCAGCCCTATGAAAATTTACCTGAAAACTTAAAATTTTCAATTTCGGAAAAAAGTGCCTGGATGTGTTCTATGGCATCTGAGAACACGTGAGAAACCAACAAAACTGTATTTGGAGGCCTAGAACGGGCGCAGTGGCTGTCCGAAGGTGCCAGTCTCTTGCTTCACAACTCCCGCCCGATACCGGCCCTATGAAAATTTACCTGAAAACTTAAAATTTTCAATTTCGGAAAAAAGTGCCTGGATGTGTTCTATGGCATCTGAGAACATGTGAGAAACCAACAAAACTGTATTTGGAGGCCTAGAACGGGCGCAGTGGCTGTCCGAAGGTGCCAGTCTCTTGCTTCACAACTCCCCCCGAACGGCCGATACCGGCCCTATGAAAATTTACCTGAAAACTTAAAATTTTCAATTTCGGAAAAAAGTGCCTGGATGTGTTCTATGGCATCTGAGAACATGTGAGAAACCAACAAAACTGTATTTGGAGGCCTAGAACGGGCGCAGTGGCTGTCCGAAGGTGCCAGTCTCTTGCTTCACAACTCCCCCCGAACGGCCGATACCGGGCCCTATGAAAATTTACCTGAAAACTTAAAATTTTCAATTTCGGAAAAAAGTGCCTGGATGTGTTCTATGGCATCTGAGAACACGTGAGAAACCAACAAAACTGTATTTGGAGGCCTAGAACGGGCGCAGTGGCTGTCCGAAGGTGCCAGTCTCTTGCTTCACAACTCCCCGCCGCCGATACCGGCCCTATGAAAATTTACCTGAAAACTTAAAATTTTCAATTTCGGAAAAAAGTGCCTGGATGTGTTCTATGGCATCTGAGAACATGTGAGAAACCAACAAAACTGTATTTGGAGGCCTAGAACGGGCGCAGTGGCTGTCCGAAGGTGCCAGTCTCTTGCTTCACAACTCCCCCCGAACGGCCGATACCGGCCCTATGAAAATTTACCTGAAAACTTAAAATTTTCAATTTCGGAAAAAAGTGCCTGGATGTGTTCTATGGCATCTGAGAACACGTGAGAAACCAACAAAACTGTATTGGAGGCCTAGAACGGGCGCAGTGGCTGTCCGAAGGTGCCAGTCTCTTGCTTCACAACTCCTCCCCGATACCGGCCCTATGAAAATTTACCTGAAAACTTAAAATTTTCAATTTCGGAAAAAAGTGCCTGGATGTGTTCTATGGCATCTGAGAACATGTGAGAAACCAACAAAACTGTATTTGGAGGCCTAGAACGGGCGCAGTGGCTGTCCGAAGGTGCCAGTCTCTTGCTTCACAACTCCCCCCGAACGGCCGATACCGGCCCTATGAAAATTTACCTGAAAACTTAAAATTTTCAATTTCGGAAAAAAAGTGCCTGGATGTGTTCTATGGCATCTGAGAACATGTGAGAAACCAACAAAACTGTATTTGGAGGCCTAGAACGGGCGCAGTGGCTGTCCGAAGGTGCCAGTCTCTTGCTTCACAACTCCCCCCGATACCGGCCCTATGAAAATTTACCCTTGAAAACTTAAAATTTTCAATTTCGGAAAAAAGTGCCTGGATGTGTTCTATGGCATCTGAGAACACTGTGAGAAACCAACAAAACTGTATTTGGAGGCCTAGAACGGGCGCAGTGGCTGTCCGAAGGTGCCAGTCTCTTGCTTCACAACTCCCCCCCGATACCGGCCCTATGAAAATTTACCTGAAAACTTAAAATTTTCAATTTCGGAAAAAAGTGCCTGGATGTGTTCTATGGCATCTGAGAACATGTGAGAAACCAACAAAACTGTATTTGGAGGCCTAGAACGGGCGCAGTGGCTGTCCGAAGGTGCCAGTCTCTTGCTTCACAACTCTCCCCGAACGGCCGATACCGGCCCTATGAAAATTTACCTGAAAACTTAAAATTTTCAATTTCGGAAAAAAGTGCCTGGATGTGTTCTATGGCATCTGAGAACATGTGAGAAACCAACAAAACTGTATTTGGAGGCCTAGAACGGGCGCAGTGGCTGTCCGAAGGTGCCAGTCTCTTGCTTCACAACTCTCCCCGAACGGCCGATACCGGCCCTATGAAAATTTACCTGAAAACTTAAATTTTCAATTTCGGAAAAAAGTGCCTGGATGTGTTCTATGGCATCTGAGAACATGTGAGAAACCAACAAAACTGTATTTGGAGGCCTAGAACGGGCGCAGTGGCTGTCCGAAGGTGCCAGTCTCTTGCTTCACAACTCCCCCCGATACCGGCCCTATGAAAATTTACCTGAAAACTTAAAATTTTCAATTTCGGAAAAAAGTGCCTGGATGTGTTCTATGGCATCTGAGAACATGTGAGAAACCAACAAAACTGTATTTGGAGGCCTAGAACGGGCGCAGTGGCTGTCCGAAGGTGCCAGTCTCTTGCTTCACAACTCTCCCCGATACCGGCCCTATGAAAATTTACCTGAAAACTTAAAATTTTCAATTTCGGAAAAAAGTGCCTGGATGTGTTCTATGGCATCTGAGAACATGTGAGAAACCAACAAAACTGTATTTGGAGGCCTAGAACGGGCGCAGTGGCTGTCCGAAGGTGCCAGTCTCTTGCTTCACAACTCTCCCCGATACCGGCCCCTATGAAAATTTACCTGAAAACTTAAAATTTTCAATTTCGGAAAAAAGTGCCTGGATGTGTTCTATGGCATCTGAGAACACGTGAGAAACCAACAAAACTGTATTTGGAGGCCTAGAACGGGCGCAGTGGCTGTCCGAAGGTGCCAGTCTCTTGCTTCACAACTCCCCCCGAACGCCGATACCGGCCCTATGAAAATTTACCTGAAAACTTAAAATTTTCAATTTCGGAAAAAAGTGCCTGGATGTGTTCTATGGCATCTGAGAACATGTGAGAAACCAACAAAACTGTATTTGGAGGCCTAGAACGGGCGCAGTGGCTGTCCGAAGGTGCCAGTCTCTTGCTTCACAACTCTCCCCGATACCGGCCCCTATGAAAATTTACCTGAAAACTTAAAATTTTCAATTTCGGAAAAAAGTGCCTGGATGTGTTCTATGGCATCTGAGAACATGTGAGAAACCAACAAAACTGTATTTGGAGGCCTAGAACGGGCGCAGTGGCTGTCCGAAGGTGCCAGTCTCTTGCTTCACAACTCTCCCCGATACCGGCCCTATGAAAATTTACCTGAAAACTTAAAATTTTCAATTTCGGAAAAAAGTGCCTGGATGTGTTCTATGGCATCTGAGAACATGTGAGAAACCAACAAAACTGTATTTGGAGGCCTAGAACGGGCGCAGTGGCTGTCCGAAGGTGCCAGTCTCTTGCTTCACAACTCTCCCCGATACCGGCCCTATGAAAATTTACCTGAAAACTTAAAATTTTCAATTTCGGAAAAAAGTGCCTGGATGTGTTCTATGGCATCTGAGAACATGTGAGAAACCAATAAAACTGTATTTGGAGGCCTAGAACGGGCGCAGTGGCTGTCCGAAGGTGCCAGTCTCTTGCTTCACAACTCTCCCCGAACGGCCGATACCGGCCCTATGAAAATTTACCTGAAAACTTAAAATTTTCAATTTCGGAAAAAAGTGCCTGGATGTGTTCTATGGCATCTGAGAACATGTGAGAAACCAACAAAACTGTATTTGGAGGCCTAGAACGGGCGCAGTGGCTGTCCGAAGGTGCCAGTCTCTTGCTTCACAACTCTCCCCGATACCGGCCCTATGAAAATTTACCTGAAAACTTAAAATTTTCAATTTCGGAAAAAAGTGCCTGGATGTGTTCTATGGCATCTGAGAACATGTGAGAAACCAACAAAACTGTATTTGGAGGCCTAGAACGGGCGCAGTGGCTGTCCGAAGGTGCCAGTCTCTTGCTTCACAACTCCCCCCGATACCGGCCCTATGAAAATTTACCTGAAAAACTTAAAATTTTCAATTTCGGAAAAAAGTGCCTGGATGTGTTCTATGGCATCTGAGAACATGTGAGAAACCAACAAAACTGTATTTGGAGGCCTAGAATGGGCGCAGTGGCTGTCCGAAGGTGCCAGTCTCTTGCTTCACAACTCCCCCCGAACGGCCGATACCGGCCCTATGAAAATTTACCTGAAAACTTAAAATTTTCAATTTCGGAAAAAAGTGCCTGGATGTGTTCTATGGCATCTGAGAACATGTGAGAAACCAACAAAACTGTATTTGGAGGCCTAGAACGGGCGCAGTGGGCTGTCCGAAGGTGCCAGTCTCTTGCTTCACAACTCCCCCCGAACGGCCGATACCGGCCCTATGAAAATTTACCTGAAAACTTAAAATTTTCAATTTCGGAAAAAAGTGCCTGGATGTGTTCTATGCATCTGAGAACATGTGAGAAACCAACAAAACTGTATTTGGAGGCCTAGAACGGGCGCAGTGGCTGTCCGAAGGTGCCAGTCTCTTGCTTCACAACTCCCCCCGATACCGGCCCTATGAAAATTTACCTGAAAACTTAAAATTTTCAATTTCGGAAACAAGTGCCTGGATGTGTTCTATGGCATCTGAGAACACGTGAGAAACCAACAAAACTGTATTTGGAGGCCTAGAACGGGCGCAGTGGCTGTCCGAAGGTGCCAGTCTCTTGCTTCACAACTCTCCCCGATACCGGCCCTATGAAAATTTACCTGAAAACTTAAAATTTTCAATTTCGGAAAAAAGTGCCTGGATGTGTTCTATGGCATCTGAGAACACGTGAGAAACCAACAAAACTGTATTTGGAGGCCTAGAACGGGCGCAGTGGCTGTCCGAAGGTGCCAGTCTCTTGCTTCACAACTCTCCCCGATACCGGCCCTATGAAAATTTACCTGAAAACTTAAAATTTTCAATTTCGGAAAAAAGTGCCTGGATGTGTTCTATGGCATCTGAGAACACGTGAGAAACCAACAAAACTGTATTTGGAGGCCTAGAACGGGCGCAGTGGCTGTCCGAAGGTGCCAGTCTCTTGCTTCACAACTCTCCCCGATACCGGCCCTATGAAAATTTACCTGAAAACTTAAAATTTTCAATTTCGGAAAAAAGTGCCTGGATGTGTTCTATGGCATCTGAGAACATGTGAGAAACCAACAAAACTGTATTTGGAGGCCTAGAACGGGCGCAGTGGCTGTCCAAAGGTGCCAGTCTCTTGCTTCACAACTCTCCCCGATACCGGCCCTATGAAAATTTACCTGAAAACTTAAAATTTTCAATTTCGGAAAAAAGTGCCTGGATGTGTTCTATGGCATCTGAGAACATGTGAGAAACCAACAAAACTGTATTTGGAGGCCTAGAACGGGCGCAGTGGCTGTCCGAAGGTGCCAGTCTCTTGCTTCACAACTCCCCCCGAACGGCCGATACCGGCCCTATGAAAATTTACCTGAAAACTTAAAATTTTCAATTTCGGAAAAAAGTGCCTGGATGTGTTCTATGGCATCTGAGAACACGTGAGAAACCAACAAAACTGTATTTGGAGGCCTAGAACGGGCGCAGTGGCTGTCCGAAGGTGCCAGTCTCTTGCTTCACAACTCTCCCCGATACCGGCCCTATGAAAATTTACCTGAAAACTTAAAATTTTCAATTTCGGAAAAAAGTGCCTGGATGTGTTCTATGGCATCTGAGAACATGTGAGAAACCAACAAAACTGTATTTGGAGGCCTAGAACGGGCGCAGTGGCTGTCCGAAGGTGCCAGTCTCTTGCTTCACAACTCTCCCCGATACCGGCCCTATGAAAATTTACCTGAAAACTTAAAATTTTCAATTTCGGAAAAAAGTGCCTGGATGTGTTCTATGGCATCTGAGAACACGTGAGAAACCAACAAAACTGTATTTGGAGGCCTAGAACGGGCGCAGTGGCTGTCCGAAGGTGCCAGTCTCTTGCTTCACAACTCCCCCCGAACGGCCGATACCGGCCCTATGAAAATTTACCTGAAAACTTAAAATTTTCAATTTCGGAAAAAAGTGCCTGGATGTGTTCTATGGCATCTGAGAACACGTGAGAAACCAACAAAACTGTATTTGGAGGCCTAGAACGGGCGCAGTGGCTGTCCGAAGGTGCCAGTCTCTTGCTTCACAACTCTCCCCGATAGCCGGCCCTATGAAAATTTACCTGAAAACTTAAAATTTTCAATTTCGGAAAAAAGTGCCTGGATGTGTTCTATGGCATCTGAGAACACGTGAGAAACCAACAAAACTGTATTTGGAGGCCTAGAACGGGCGCAGTGGCTGTCCGAAGGTGCCAGTCTCTTGCTTCACAACTCTCC
>CALYFP010000005.1:0-28396 GCA_944738645.1 Eristalinus sepulchralis
ATCGGGGAGAGTTGTGAAGCAAGAGACTGGCACCTTCGGACAGCTACTGCGCCCGTTCTAGGCCTCCAAATACAGTTTTGTTGGTTTCTCACATGTTCTCAGAAGCCATAGAACACATCCAGGCACTTTTTTCCGAAATTGAAAATTTTAAGTTTTCAGGTCAATTTCCATAGGGCCGGTATCGGCCGTTCGAGGGGAGTTGTGAAGCAAGAGACTGGCACCTTCGGACAGCCACTGCGCCCGTTCTAGGCCTCCAAATACAGTTTTGTTGGTTTCTCACATGTTCTCAGATGCCATAGAACACATCCAGGCACTTTTTTCCGAAATTGAAAATTTTAAGTTTTCAGGTCAATTTCCATAGGACCAGTATCGGCCGTTCGGGGGAGTTGTGAAGCATGAGACTGGCACCTTCGGACAGCCACTGCGCCCGTTCTAGGCCTCCAAATACAGTTTTGTTGGTTTCTCACATGTTCTCAGATGCCATAGAACACATCCAGGCACTTTTTTCCGAAATTGAAAATTTTAAGTTTTCAGGTCAATTTTCATAGGGCCGGTATCGGAGAGAGTTGTGAAGCAAGAGACTGGCACCTTCGGACAGCCACTGCGCCCGTTCTAGGCCTCCAAATACAGGTTTGTTGGTTTCTCACATGTTCTCAGATGCCATAGAACACATCCAGGCACTTTTTTCCGAAATTGAAAATTTTAAGTTTTCAGGTCAATTTCCATAGGGCCGGTATCGGGGAGAGTTGTGAAGCAAGAGACTGGCACCTTCGGACAGCCACTGCGCCCGTTCTAGGCCTCCAAATACAGTTTTGTTGGTTTCTCACATGTTCTCAGATGCCATAGAACACATCCAGGCACTTTTTTCCGAAATTGAAAATTTTAAGTTTTCAGGTCAATTTCCATAGGGCCGGTATCGGCCGTTCGAGGGGAGTTGTGAAGCAAGAGACTGGCACCTTCGGACAGCCACTGCGCCCGTTCTAGGCCTCCAAATACAGTTTTGTTGGTTTCTCACGTGTTCTCAGATGCCATAGAACACATCCAGGCACTTTTTTCCGAAATTGAAAATTTTAAGTTTTCAGGTCAATTTCCATAGGGCCAGTATCGGCCGTTCGGGGGAGTTGTGAAGCAAGAGACTGGCACCTTCGGACAGCCACTGCGCCCGTTCTAGGCCTCCAAATACAGTTTTGTTGGTTTCTCACATGTTCTCAGATGCCATAGAACACATCCAGGCACTTTTTTCCGAAATTGAAATATTTAAGTTTTCAGGTCAATTTCCATAGGGCCGGTATCGGCCGTTCGAGGGGAGTTGTGAAGCAAGAGACTGGCACCTTCGGACAGCCACTGCGCCCGTTCTAGGCCTCCAAATATAGTTTTGTTGGTTTCTCACATGTTCTCAGATGCCATAGAACACATCCAGGCACTTTTTTCCGAAATTGAAAATTTTAAGTTTTCAGGTCAATTTCCATAGGGCCGGTATCGGGGAGAGTTGTGAAGCAAGAGACTGGCACCTTCGGACAGCCACTGCGCCCGTTCTAGGCCTCCAAATACAGTTTTGTTGGTTTCTCACATGTTCTCAGATGCCATAGAACACATCCAGGCACTTTTTTCCGAAATTGAAAATTTTAAGTTTTCAGGTCAATTTTCATAGGGCCGGTATCGGGGAGAGTTGTGAAGCAAGAGACTGGCACCTTCGGACAGCCACTGCGCCCGTTCTAGGCCTCCAAATACAGGTTTGTTGGTTTCTCACATGTTCTCAGATGCCATAGAACACATCCAGGCACTTTTTTCCGAAATTGAAAATTTTAAGTTTTCAGGTCAATTTCCATAGGGCCGGTATCGGCCGTTCGAGGGGAGTTGCGAAGCAAGAGACTGGCACCTTCGGACAGCCACTGCGCCCGTTCTAGGCCTCCAAATACAGTTTTGTTGGTTTCTCACGTGTTCTCAGATGCCATAGAACACATCCAGGCACTTTTTTCCGAAATTGAAAATTTTAAGTTTTCAGGTCAATTTCCATAGGGCCAGTATCGGCCGTTCGGGGGAATTGTGAGGCAAGAGACTGGCACCTTCGGACAGCCACTGCGCCCGTTCTAGGCCTCCAAATACAGTTTTGTTGGTTTCTCACATGTTCTCAGATGCCATAGAACACATCCAGGCACTTTTTTCCGAAATTGAAAATTTTAAGTTTTCAGGTCAATTTCCATAGGGCCGGTATCGGCCGTTCGAGGGGAGTTGTGAAGCAAGAGACTGGCACCTTCGGACAGCCACTGCGCCCGTTCTAGGCCTCCAAATACAGTTTTGTTGGTTTCTCACATGTTCTCAGATGCCATAGAACACATCCAGGCACTTTTTTCCGAAATTGAAAATTTTAAGTTTTCAGGTCAATTTCCATAGGGCCGGTATCGGGGAGAGTTGTGAAGCAAGAGACTGGCACCTTCGGACAGCCACTGCGCCCGTTCTAGGCCTCCAAATACAGTTTTGTTGGTTTCTCACATGATCTTAGATGCCATAGAACACATCCAGGCACTTTTTTCCGAAATTGAAAATTTTAAGTTTTCAGGTGAATTTTCATAGGGCCGGTATCGGGGAGAGTTGTGAAGCAAGAGACTGGCACCTTCGGACAGCCACTGCGCCCGTTCTAGGCCTCCAAATACAGTTTTGTTGGTTTCTCACATGTTCTCAGATGCCATAGAACACATCCAGGCACTTTTTTCCGAAATTGAAAATTTTAAGTTTTCAGGTCAATTTCCATAGGGCCGGTATCGGCCGTTCGAGGGGAGTTGTGAAGCAAGAGACTGGCACCTTCGGACAGCCACTGCGCCCGTTCTAGGCCTCCAAATACAGTTTTGTTGGTTTCTTACATGTTCTCAGATGCCATAGAACACATCCAGGCACTTTTTTCCGAAATTGAAAATTTTAAGTTTTCAGGTCAATTTTCATAGGGCCGGTATCGGCCGTTCGAGGGGAGTTGTGAAGCAAGAGACTGGCACCTTCGGACAGCCACTGCGCCCGTTCTAGGCCTCCAAATACAGTTTTGTTGGTTTCTCACATGTTCTTAGATGCCATAGAACACATCCAGGCACTTTTTTCCGAAATTGAAAATTTTAAGTTTTCAGGTCAATTTTCATAGGGCCGGTATCGGGGAGAGTTGTGAAGCCAGAGACTGGCACCTTCGGACAGCCACTGCGCCCGTTCTAGGCCTCCAAATACAGTTTTGTTGGTTTCTCACATGTTCTCAGATGCCATAGAACACATCCAGGCACTTTTTTCCGAAATTGAAAATTTTAAGTTCTCAGGTCAAATTCATAGGGCCGGTATCGGGGAGAGTTGTGAAGCAAGAGACTGGCACCTTCGGACAGCCACTGCGCCCGTTCTAGGCCTCCAAATACAGTTTTGTTGGTTTCTCACATGTTCTTAGATGCCATAGAACACATCCAGGCACTTTTTTCCGAAATTGAAAATTTTAAGTTTTCAGGTCAATTTTCATAGGGCCGGTATCGGGGAGAGCTGTGAAGCAAGAGACTGGCACCTTCGGACAGCCACTGCGCCCGTTCTAGGCCTCCAAATACAGTTTTGTTGGTTTCTCACATGTTCTCAAATGCCATAGAACACATCCAGGCACTTTTTTCCGAAATTGAAAATTTTAAGTTTTCAGGTCAATTTCCATAGGGCCGGTATCGGCCGTTCGAGGGGAGTTGTGAAGCAAGAGACTGGCACCTTCGGACAGCCACTGCGCCCGTTCTAGGCCTCCAAATACAGTTTTGTTGGTTTCTCACATGTTCTCAGATGCCATAGAACACATCCAGGCACTTTTTTCCGAAATTGAAAATTTTAAGTTTTCAGGTCAATTTTCATAGGGCCGGTATCGGGGAGAGTTGTGAAGCAAGAGACTGGCCCCACGGACAGCCACTGCGCCCGTTCTAGGCCTCCAAATACAGTTTTGTTGGTTTCTCACATGTTCTCAGATGCCATAGAACACATCCAGGCACTTTTTTCCGAAATTGAAAATTTTAAGTTTTCAGGTCAATTTCCATAGGGCCGGTATCGGGGAGAGTTGTGAAGCAAGAGACTGGCACCTACGGACAGCCACTGCGCCCGTTCTAGGCCTCCAAATACAGTTTTGTTGGTTTCTCACATGTTCTTAGATGCCATAGAACACATCAAGGCACTTTTTTCCGAAATTGAAAATTTTAAGTTTTCAGGTCAATTTTCATAGGGCCGGTATCGGGGAGAGTTGCGAAGCAAGAGACTGGCACCTTCGGACAGCCACTGCGCCCGTTCTAGGCCTCCAAATACAGTTTTATTGGTTTCTCACATGTTCTCAGATGCCATAGAACACATCCAGGCACTTTTTTCCGAAATTGAAAATTTTAAGTTTTCAGGTCAATTTCCATAGGGCCGGTATCGGGGAGAGTTGTGAAGCAAGAGACTGGCACCTTCGGACAGCCACTGCGCCCGTTCTAGGCCTCCAAATACAGTTTTGTTGGTTTCTCACATGTTCTCAGATGCCATAGAACACATCCAGGCACTTTTTTCCGAAATTGAAAATTTTAAGTTTTCAGGTCAATTTTCATAGGGCCTGTATCGGGGAGAGTTGTGAAGCAAGAGACTGGCACCTTCGGACAGCCACTGCGCCCGTTCTAGGCCTCCAAATACAGTTTTGTTGGTTTCTCACATGTTCTTAGATGCCATAGAACACATCCAGGCACTTTTTTCTGAAATTGAAAATTTTAAGTTTTCAGGTCAATTTTCATAGGGCCGGTATCGGGGAGAGTTGTGAAGCAAGAGACTGGCACCTTCGGACAGCCACTGCGCCCGTTCTAGGCCTCCAAATACAGTTTTGTTGGTTTCTCACATGTTCTTAGATGCCATAGAACACATCCAGGCACTTTTTTCCGAAATTGAAAATTTTAAGTTTTCAGGTCAATTTTCATAGGGCCGGTATCGGGGAGAGTTGTGAAGCAAGAGACTGGCACCTTCGGACAGCCACTGCGCCCGTTCTAGGCCTCCAAATACAGTTTTGTTGGTTTCTCACATGTTCTCAAATGCCATAGAACACATCCAGGCACTTTTTTCCGAAATTGAAAATTTTAAGTTTTCAGGTCAATTTCCATAGGGCCGGTATCGGCCGTTCGAGGGGAGTTGTGAAGCAAGAGACTGGCACCTTCGGACAGCCACTGCGCCCGTTCTAGGCCTCCAAATACAGTTTTGTTGGTTTCTCACATGTTCTCAGATGCCATAGAACACATCCAGGCACTTTTTTCCGAAATTGAAAATTTTAAGTTTTCAGGTCAATTTTCATAGGGCCGGTATCGGGGAGAGTTGTGAAGCAAGAGACTGGCACCTTCGGACAGCCACTGCGCCCGTTCTAGGCCTCCAAATACAGTTTTGTTGGTTTCTCACATGTTCTCAGATGCCATAGAACACATCCAGGCACTTTTTTCCGAAATTGAAAATTTTAAGTTTTCAGGTCAATTTTCATAGGGCCGGTATCGGGGAGAGTTGTGAAGCAAGAGACTGACACCTTCGGACAGCCACTGCGCCCGTTCTAGGCCTCCAAATACAGTTTTGTTGGTTTCTCACATGTTCTCAGATGCCATAGAACACATCCAGGCACTTTTTTCCGAAATTGAAAATTTTAAGTTTTCAGGTCAATTTCCATAGGGCCGGTATCGGCCGTTCGAGGGGAGTTGTGAAGCAAGAGACTGGCACCTTCGGACAGCCACTGCGCCCGTTCTAGGCCTCCAAATACAGTTTTGTTGGTTTCTCACATGTTCTCAGATCCAGGCACTTTTTTTCCGAAATTGAAAATTTTAAGTTTTCAGGTCAATTTCCATAGGGCCGGTATCGGCCTTTCGAGGGGAGTTGTGAAGCAAGAGACTGGCACCTTCGGACAGCCACTGCGCCCGTTCTAGGCCTCCAAATACAGTTTTGTTGGTTTCTCACATGTTCTTAGATGCCATAGAACACATCCAGGCACTTTTTTCCGAAATTGAAAATTTTAAGTTTTCAGGTCAATTTTCATAGGGCCGGACAGCCACTGCGCCCGTTCTAGGCCTCCAAATACAGTTTTGTTGGTTTCTCACATGTTCTCAGATGCCATAGAACACATCCAGGCACTTTTTTCCGAAATTGAAAATTTTAAGTTTTCAGGTCAATTTCCATAGGGCCGGTATCGGCCGTTCGAGGGGAGTTGTGAAGCAAGAGACTGGCACCTTCGGACAGCCACTGCGCCCGTTCTAGGCCTCCAAATACAGTTTTGTTGGTTTCTCACATGTTCTCAGATGCCATAGAACACATCCAGGCACTTTTTTCCGAAATTGAAAATTTTAAGTTTTCAGGTCAATTTTCATAGGGCCGGTATCGGGGAGAGTTGTGAAGCAAGAGACTGGCACCTTCGGACAGCCACTGCGCCCGTTCTAGGCCTCCAAATACAGTTTTGTTGGTTTCTCACATGTTCTCAGATGCCATAGAACACATCCAGGCACTTTTTTCCGAAATTGAAAATTTTAAGTTTTCAGGTCAATTTCCATAGGGCCGGTATCGGCCGTTCGAGGGGAGTTGTGAAGCAAGAGACTGGCACCTTCGGACAGCCACTGCGCCCGTTCTAGGCCTCCAAATACAGTTTTGTTGGTTTCTCACATGTTCTCAGATGCCATAGAACACATCCAGGCACTTTTTTCCGAAATTAAAAATTTTAAGTTTTCAGGTCAATTTCCATAGGGCCGGTATCGGCCGTTCGAGGGGAGTTGTGAAGCAAGAGACTGGCACCTTCGGACAGCCACTGCGCCCGTTCTAGGCCTCCAAATACAGTTTTGTTGGTTTCTCACATGTTCTCAGATGCCATAGAACACATCCAGGCACTTTTTTCCGAAATTGAAAATTTTAAGTTTTCAGGTCAATTTTCATAGGGCCGGTATCGGGGAGAGTTGTAAAGCAAGAGACTGGCACTTTCGGACAGCCACTGCGCCCGTTCTAGTCCTCCAAATACAGTTTTGTTGGTTTCTCACATGTTCTCAGATGCCATAGAACACATCCAGGCACTTTTTTCCGAAATTGAAAATTTTAAGTTTTCAGGTCAATTTTCATAGGGCCGGTATCGGGGAGAGTTGTAAAGCAAGAGACTGGCACTTTCGGACAGCCACTGCGCCCGTTCTAGTCCTCCAAATACAGTTTTGTTGGTTTTTCACATGTTCTCAGATGCCATAGAACACATCCAGGCACTTTTTTCCGAAATTGAAAATTTTAAGTTTTCAGGTCAATTTCCATAGGGCCGGTATCGGCCGTTCGAGGGGAGTTGTGAAGCAAGAGACTGGCACCTTCGGACAGCCACTGCGCCCGTTCTAGGCCTCCAAATACAGTTTTGTTGGTTTGTCACATGTTCTTAGATGCCATAGAACACATCCAGGCACTTTTTTCCGAAATTGAAAATTTTAAGTTTTCAGGTCAATTTCCATAGGGCCGGTATCGGGGAGAGTTGTGAAGCAAGAGACTGGCACCTTCGGACAGCCACTGCGCCCGTTCTAGGCCTCCAAATACAGTTTTGTTGGTTTCTCACATGTTCTCAGATGCCATAGAACACATCCAGGCACTTTTTTCCGAAATTGAAAATTTTAAGTTTTCAGGTCAATTTCCATAGGGCCGGTATCGGGGAGAGTTGTGAAGCAAGAGACTGGCACCTTCGGACAGCCACTGCGCCCGTTCTAGGCCTCCAAATACAGTTTTGTTGGTTTCTCACATGTTCTCAGATGCCATAGAACACATCCAGGCACTTTTTTCCGAAATTGAAAATTTTAAGTTTTCAGGTCAATTTTCATAGGGCCGGTATCGGGGAGAGTTGTGAAGCAAGAGACTGACACCTTCGGACAGGCACTGCGCCCGTTCTAGGCCTCCAAATACAGTTTTGTTGGTTTCTCACATGTTCTCAGATGCCATAGAACACATCCAGGCACTTTTTTCCGAAATTGAAAATTTTAAGTTTTCAGGTCAATTTCCATAGGGCCGGTATCGGCCGTTCGAGGGGAGTTGTGAAGCAAGAGACTGACACCTTCGGACAGCCACTGCGCCCGTTCTAGGCCTCCAAATACAGTTTTGTTGGTTTCTCACATGTTCTCAGATGCCATAGAACACATCCAGGCACTTTTTTCCGAAATTGAAAATTTTAAGTTTTCAGGTCAATTTCCATAGGGCCGGTATCGGCCGTTCGAGGGGAGTTGTGAAGCAAGAGACTGGCACCTTCGGACAGCCACTGCGCCCGTTCTAGGCCTCCAAATACAGTTTTGTTGGTTTCTTACATGTTCTCAGATGCCATAGAACACATCCAGGCACTTTTTTCCGAAATTGAAAATTTTAAGTTTTCAGGTCAATTTCCATAGGGCCGGTATCGGCCGTTCGAGGGGAGTTGTGAAGCAAGAGACTGGCACCTTCGGACAGCCACTGCGCCCGTTCTAGGCCTCCAAATACAGTTTTGTTGGTTTCTCACATGTTCTCAGATGCCATAGAACACATCCAGGCACTTTTTTCCGAAATTGAAAATTTTAAGTTTTCAGGTCAATTTTCATAGGGCCGGTATCGGCCGTTCGAGGGGAGTTGTGAAGCAAGAGACTGGCACCTTCGGACAGCCACTGCGCCCGTTCTAGGCCTCCAAATACAGTTTTGTTGGTTTCTCACATGTTCTCAGATGCCATAGAACACATCCAGGCACTTTTTTCCGAAATTGAAAATTTTAAGTTTTCAGGTCAATTTCCATAGGGCCGGTATCGGCCGTTCGAGGGGAGTTGTGAAGCAAGAGACTGGCACCTTCGGACAGCCACTGCGCCCGTTCTAGGCCTCCAAATACAGTTTTGTTGGTTTCTTACATGTTCTCAGATGCCATAGAACACATCCAGGCACTTTTTTCCGAAATTGAAAATTTTAAGTTTTCAGGTCAATTTCCATAGGGCCCGGTATCGGCCGTTCGAGGGGAGTTGTGAAGCAAGAGACTGGCACCTTCGGACAGCCACTGCGCCCGTTCTAGGCCTCCAAATACAGTTTTGTTGATTTCTTACATGTTCTCAGATGCCATAGAACACATCCAGGCACTTTTTTCCGAAATTGAAAATTTTAAGTTTTCAGGTCAATTTCCATAGGGCCGGTATCGGCCGTTCGAGGGGAGTTGTGAAGCAAGAGACTGGCACCTTCGGACAGCCACTGCGCCCGTTCTAGGCCTCCAAATACAGTTTTGTTGGTTTCTCACATGTTCTCAGATGCCATAGAACACATCCAGGCACTTTTTTCCGAAATTGAAAATTTTAAGTTTTCAGGTCAATTTCCATAGGGCCGGTATCGGCCGTTCGAGGGGAGTTGTGAAGCAAGAGACTGGCACCTTCGGACAGCCACTGCGCCCGTTCTAGGCCTCCAAATACAGTTTTGTTGGTTTCTCACATGTTCTCAGATGCCATAGAACACATCCAGGCACTTTTTTCCGAAATTGAAAATTTTAAGTTTTCAGGTCAATTTCCATAGGGCCGGTATCGGCCGTTCGAGGGGAGTTGTGAAGCAAGAGACTGGCACCTTCGGACAGCCACTGCGCCCGTTCTAGGCCTCCAAATACAGTTTTGTTGGTTTCTCACATGTTCTCAGATGCCATAGAACACATCCAGGCACTTTTTTCCGAAATTGAAAATTTTAAGTTTTCAGGTCAATTTCCATAGGGCCGGTATCGGCCGTTCGAGGGGAGTTGTGAAGCAAGAGACTGGCACCTTCGGACAGCCACTGCGCCCGTTCTAGGCCTCCAAATACAGTTTTGTTGGTTTCTCACATGTTCTCAGATGCCATAGAACACATCCAGGCACTTTTTTCCGAAATTGAAAATTTTAAGTTTTCAGGTCAATTTCCATAGGGCCGGTATCGGCCGTTCGAGGGGAGTTGTGAAGCAAGAGACTGGCACCTTCGGACAGCCACTGCGCCCGTTCTAGGCCTCCAAATACAGTTTTGTTGGTTTCTCACATGTTCTCAGATGCCATAGAACACATCCAGGCACTTTTTTCCGAAATTGAAAATTTTAAGTTCTCAGGTCAAATTCATAGGGCCGGTATCGGGGAGAGTTGTGAAGCAAGAGACTGGCACCTTCGGACAGCCACTGCGCCCGTTCTAGGCCTCCAAATACAGTTTTGTTGGTTTCTCACATGTTCTTAGATGCCATAGAACACATCCAGGCACTTTTTTCCGAAATTGAAAATTTTAAGTTTTCAGGTCAATTTTCATAGGGCCGGTATCGGGGAGAGTTGTGAAGCCAGAGACTGGCACCTTCGGACAGTCACTGCGCCCGTTCTAGGCCTCCAAATACAGTTTTGTTGGTTTCTCACATGTTCTCAGATGCCATAGAACACATCCAGGCACTTTTTTCCGAAATTGAAAATTTTAAGTTTTCAGGTCAATTTTCATAGGGCCGGTATCGGGGAGAGTTGTGAAGCAAGAGACTGGCACCTTCGGACAGCCACTGCGCCCGTTCTAGGCCTCCAAATACAGTTTTGTTGGTTTCTCACATGTTCTCAGATGCCATAGAACACATCCAGGCACTTTTTTCCGAAATTGAAAATTTTAAGTTTTCAGGTCAATTTTCATAGGGCCGGTATCGGCCGTTCGAGGGGAGTTGTGAAGCAAGAGACTGGCACCTTCGGACAGCCACTGCGCCCGTTCTAGGCCTCCAAATACAGTTTTGTTGGTTTCTCACATGTTCTTAGATGCCATAGAACACATCCAGGCACTTTTTTCCAAAATTGAAAATTTTAAGTTTTCAGGTCAATTTTCATAGGACCAGTATCGGCCGTTCGAGGGGAGTTGTGAAGCAAGAGACTGGCACCTTCGGACAGCCACTGCGCCCGTTCTAGGCCTCCAAATACAGTTTTGTTGGTTTCTCACATGTTCTCAGATCCAGGCACTTTTTTTCCGAAATTGAAAATTTTAAGTTTTCAGGTCAATTTCCATAGGGCCGGTATCGGCCTTTCGAGGGGAGTTGTGAAGCAAGAGACTGGCACCTTCGGACAGCCACTGCGCCCGTTCTAGGCCTCCAAATACAGTTTTGTTGGTTTCTCACATGTTCTTAGATGCCATAGAACACATCCAGGCACTTTTTTCCGAAATTGAAAATTTTAAGTTTTCAGGTCAATTTTCATAGGGCCGGACAGCCACTGCGCCCGTTCTAGGCCTCCAAATACAGTTTTGTTGGTTTCTCACATGTTCTCAGATGCCATAGAACACATCCAGGCACTTTTTTCCGAAATTGAAAATTTTAAGTTTTCAGGTCAATTTCCATAGGGCCGGTATCGGCCGTTCGAGGGGAGTTGTGAAGCAAGAGACTGGCACCTTCGGACAGCCACTGCGCCCGTTCTAGGCCTCCAAATACAGTTTTGTTGGTTTCTCACATGTTCTCAGATGCCATAGAACACATCCAGGCACTTTTTTCCGAAATTGAAAATTTTAAGTTTTCAGGTCAATTTTCATAGGGCCGGTATCGGGGAGAGTTGTGAAGCAAGAGACTGGCACCTTCGGACAGCCACTGCGCCCGTTCTAGGCCTCCAAATACAGTTTTGTTGGTCTCTCACATGTTCTCAGATGCCATAGAACACATCCAGGCACTTTTTTCCGAAATTGAAAATTTTAAGTTTTCAGGTCAATTTTCATAGGGCCGGTATCGGGGAGAGTTGTGAAGCAAGAGACTGGCACCTTCGGACAGCCACTGCGCCCGTTCTAAGCATCCAAATACAGTTTTGTTGGTTTCTCACATGTTCTCAGATGCCATAGAACACATCCAGGCACTTTTTTCCGAAATTGAAAATTTTAAGTTTTCAGGTCAATTTCTGGCACTGGCACCTTCGGACAGCCACTGCGCCCGTTCTAGGCCTCCAAATACAGTTTTGTTGGTTTGTCACATGTTCTTAGATGCCATAGAACACATCCAGGCACTTTTTTCCGAAATTGAAAATTTTAAGTTTTCAGGTCAATTTTCATAGGGCCGGACAGCCACTGCGCCCGTTCTAGGCCTCCAAATACAGTTTTGTTGGTTTCTCACATGTTCTCAGATGCCATAGAACACATCCAGGCACTTTTTTCCGAAATTGAAAATTTTAAGTTTTCAGGTCAATTTCCATAGGGCCGGTATCGGCCGTTCGAGGGGAGTTGTGAAGCAAGAGACTGGCACCTTCGGACAGCCACTGCGCCCGTTCTAGGCCTCCAAATACAGTTTTGTTGGTTTCTCACATGTTCTCAGATGCCATAGAACACATCCAGGCACTTTTTTCCGAAATTGAAAATTTTAAGTTTTCAGGTCAATTTTCATAGGGCCGGTATCGGGGAGAGTTGTGAAGCAAGAGACTGGCACCTTCGGACAGCCACTGCGCCCGTTCTAGGCCTCCAAATACAGTTTTGTTGGTTTCTCACATGTTCTCAGATGCCATAGAACACATCCAGGCACTTTTTTCCGAAATTAAAAATTTTAAGTTTTCAGGTCAATTTCCATAGGGCCGGTATCGGCCGTTCGAGGGGAGTTGTGAAGCAAGAGACTGGCACCTTCGGACAGCCACTGCGCCCGTTCTAGGCCTCCAAATACAGTTTTGTTGGTTTCTCACATGTTCTCAGATGCCATAGAACACATCCAGGCACTTTTTTCCGAAATTGAAAATTTTAAGTTTTCAGGTCAATTTTCATAGGGCCGGTATCGGGGAGAGTTGTAAAGCAAGAGACTGGCACTTTCGGACAGCCACTGCGCCCGTTCTAGGCCTCCAAATACAGTTTTGTTGGTTTCTCACATGTTCTCAGATGCCATAGAACACATCCAGGCACTTTTTTCCGAAATTGAAAATTTTAAGTTTTCAGGTCAATTTTCATAGGGCCGGTATCGGGGAGAGTTGTAAAGCAAGAGACTGGCACTTTCGGACAGCCACTGCGCCCGTTCTAGTCCTCCAAATACAGTTTTGTTGGTTTCTCACATGTTCTCAGATGCCATAGAACACATCCAGGCACTTTTTTCCGAAATTGAAAATTTTAAGTTTTCAGGTCAATTTTCATAGGGCCGGTATCGGGGAGAGTTGTAAAGCAAGAGACTGGCACTTTCGGACAGCCACTGCGCCCGTTCTAGTCCTCCAAATACAGTTTTGTTGGTTTTTCACATGTTCTCAGATGCCATAGAACACATCCAGGCACTTTTTTCCGAAATTGAAAATTTTAAGTTTTCAGGTCAATTTCCATAGGGCCGGTATCGGCCGTTCGAGGGGAGTTGTGAAGCAAGAGACTGGCACCTTCGGACAGCCACTGCGCCCGTTCTAGGCCTCCAAATACAGTTTTGTTGGTTTGTCACATGTTCTTAGATGCCATAGAACACATCCAGGCACTTTTTTCCGAAATTGAAAATTTTAAGTTTTCAGGTCAATTTCCATAGGGCCGGTATCGGGGAGAGTTGTGAAGCAAGAGACTGGCACCTTCGGACAGCCACTGCGCCCGTTCTAGGCCTCCAAATACAGTTTTGTTGGTTTCTCACATGTTCTCAGATGCCATAGAACACATCCAGGCACTTTTTTCCGAAATTGAAAATTTTAAGTTTTCAGGTCAATTTCCATAGGGCCGGTATCGGGGAGAGTTGTGAAGCAAGAGACTGGCACCTTCGGACAGCCACTGCGCCCGTTCTAGGCCTCCAAATACAGTTTTGTTGGTTTCTCACATGTTCTCAGATGCCATAGAACACATCCAGGCACTTTTTTCCGAAATTGAAAATTTTAAGTTTTCAGGTCAATTTTCATAGGGCCGGTATCGGGGAGAGTTGTGAAGCAAGAGACTGACACCTTCGGACAGGCACTGCGCCCGTTCTAGGCCTCCAAATACAGTTTTGTTGGTTTCTCACATGTTCTCAGATGCCATAGAACACATCCAGGCACTTTTTTCCGAAATTGAAAATTTTAAGTTTTCAGGTCAATTTCCATAGGGCCGGTATCGGCCGTTCGAGGGGAGTTGTGAAGCAAGAGACTGACACCTTCGGACAGCCACTGCGCCCGTTCTAGGCCTCCAAATACAGTTTTGTTGGTTTCTCACATGTTCTCAGATGCCATAGAACACATCCAGGCACTTTTTTCCGAAATTGAAAATTTTAAGTTTTCAGGTCAATTTCCATAGGGCCGGTATCGGCCGTTCGAGGGGAGTTGTGAAGCAAGAGACTGGCACCTTCGGACAGCCACTGCGCCCGTTCTAGGCCTCCAAATACAGTTTTGTTGGTTTCTTACATGTTCTCAGATGCCATAGAACACATCCAGGCACTTTTTTCCGAAATTGAAAATTTTAAGTTTTCAGGTCAATTTCCATAGGGCCGGTATCGGCCGTTCGAGGGGAGTTGTGAAGCAAGAGACTGGCACCTTCGGACAGCCACTGCGCCCGTTCTAGGCCTCCAAATACAGTTTTGTTGGTTTCTCACATGTTCTCAGATGCCATAGAACACATCCAGGCACTTTTTTCCGAAATTGAAAATTTTAAGTTTTCAGGTCAATTTTCATAGGGCCGGTATCGGCCGTTCGAGGGGAGTTGTGAAGCAAGAGACTGGCACCTTCGGACAGCCACTGCGCCCGTTCTAGGCCTCCAAATACAGTTTTGTTGGTTTCTCACATGTTCTCAGATGCCATAGAACACATCCAGGCACTTTTTTCCGAAATTGAAAATTTTAAGTTTTCAGGTCAATTTCCATAGGGCCGGTATCGGCCGTTCGAGGGGAGTTGTGAAGCAAGAGACTGGCACCTTCGGACAGCCACTGCGCCCGTTCTAGGCCTCCAAATACAGTTTTGTTGGTTTCTTACATGTTCTCAGATGCCATAGAACACATCCAGGCACTTTTTTCCGAAATTGAAAATTTTAAGTTTTCAGGTCAATTTCCATAGGGCCGGTATCGGCCGTTCGAGGGGAGTTGTGAAGCAAGAGACTGGCACCTTCGGACAGCCACTGCGCCCGTTCTAGGCCTCCAAATACAGTTTTGTTGATTTCTTACATGTTCTCAGATGCCATAGAACACATCCAGGCACTTTTTTCCGAAATTGAAAATTTTAAGTTTTCAGGTCAATTTCCATAGGGCCGGTATCGGCCGTTCGAGGGGAGTTGTGAAGCAAGAGACTGGCACCTTCGGACAGCCACTGCGCCCGTTCTAGGCCTCCAAATACAGTTTTGTTGGTTTCTCACATGTTCTCAGATGCCATAGAACACATCCAGGCACTTTTTTCCGAAATTGAAAATTTTAAGTTTTCAGGTCAATTTCCATAGGGCCGGTATCGGCCGTTCGAGGGGAGTTGTGAAGCAAGAGACTGGCACCTTCGGACAGCCACTGCGCCCGTTCTAGGCCTCCAAATACAGTTTTGTTGGTTTCTCACATGTTCTCAGATGCCATAGAACACATCCAGGCACTTTTTTCCGAAATTGAAAATTTTAAGTTTTCAGGTCAATTTCCATAGGGCCGGTATCGGCCGTTCGAGGGGAGTTGTGAAGCAAGAGACTGGCACCTTCGGACAGCCACTGCGCCCGTTCTAGGCCTCCAAATACAGTTTTGTTGGTTTCTCACATGTTCTCAGATGCCATAGAACACATCCAGGCACTTTTTTCCGAAATTGAAAATTTTAAGTTTTCAGGTCAATTTCCATAGGGCCGGTATCGGCCGTTCGAGGGGAGTTGTGAAGCAAGAGACTGGCACCTTCGGACAGCCACTGCGCCCGTTCTAGGCCTCCAAATACAGTTTTGTTGGTTTCTCACATGTTCTCAGATGCCATAGAACACATCCAGGCACTTTTTTCCGAAATTGAAAATTTTAAGTTCTCGGGGAGAGTTGTGAAGCAAGAGACTGGCACCTTCGGACAGCCACTGCGCCCGTTCTAGGCCTCCAAATACAGTTTTGTTGGTTTCTCACATGTTCTTAGATGCCATAGAACACATCCAGGCACTTTTTTCCGAAATTGAAAATTTTAAGTTTTCAGGTCAATTTTCATAGGGCCGGTATCGGGGAGAGTTGTGAAGCCAGAGACTGGCACCTTCGGACAGTCACTGCGCCCGTTCTAGGCCTCCAAATACAGTTTTGTTGGTTTCTCACATGTTCTCAGATGCCATAGAACACATCCAGGCACTTTTTTCCGAAATTGAAAATTTTAAGTTTTCAGGTCAATTTTCATAGGGCCGGTATCGGGGAGAGTTGTGAAGCAAGAGACTGGCACCTTCGGACAGCCACTGCGCCCGTTCTAGGCCTCCAAATACAGTTTTGTTGGTTTCTCACATGTTCTCAGATGCCATAGAACACATCCAGGCACTTTTTTCCGAAATTGAAAATTTTAAGTTTTCAGGTCAATTTTCATAGGGCCGGTATCGGGGAGAGTTGTGAAGCAAGAGACTGACACCTTCGGACAGCCACTGCGCCCGTTCTAGGCCTCCAAATACAGTTTTGTTGGTTTCTCACATGTTCTCAGATGCCATAGAACACATCCAGGCACTTTTTTCCGAAATTGAAAATTTTAAGTTTTCAGGTCAATTTCCATAGGGCCGGTATCGGCCGTTCGAGGGGAGTTGTGAAGCAAGAGACTGGCACCTTCGGACAGCCACTGCGCCCGTTCTAGGCCTCCAAATACAGTTTTGTTGGTTTCTCACATGTTCTCAGATCCAGGCACTTTTTTTCCGAAATTGAAAATTTTAAGTTTTCAGGTCAATTTTCATAGGGCCGGTATCGGGGAGAGTTGTGAAGCAAGAGACTGGCACCTTCGGACAGCCACTGCGCCCGTTCTAGGCCTCCAAATACAGTTTTGTTGGTCTCTCACATGTTCTCAGATGCCATAGAACACATCCAGGCACTTTTTTCCGAAATTGAAAATTTTAAGTTTTCAGGTCAATTTTCATAGGGCCGGTATCGGGGAGAGTTGTGAAGCAAGAGACTGGCACCTTCGGACAGCCACTGCGCCCGTTCTAAGCATCCAAATACAGTTTTGTTGGTTTCTCACATGTTCTCAGATGCCATAGAACACATCCAGGCACTTTTTTCCGAAATTGAAAATTTTAAGTTTTCAGGTCAATTTCTGGCACTGGCACCTTCGGACAGCCACTGCGCCCGTTCTAGGCCTCCAAATACAGTTTTGTTGGTTTGTCACATGTTCTTAGATGCCATAGAACACATCCAGGCACTTTTTTCCGAAATTGAAAATTTTAAGTTTTCAGGTCAATTTTCATAGGGCCGGACAGCCACTGCGCCCGTTCTAGGCCTCCAAATACAGTTTTGTTGGTTTCTCACATGTTCTCAGATGCCATAGAACACATCCAGGCACTTTTTTCCGAAATTGAAAATTTTAAGTTTTCAGGTCAATTTCCATAGGGCCGGTATCGGCCGTTCGAGGGGAGTTGTGAAGCAAGAGACTGGCACCTTCGGACAGCCACTGCGCCCGTTCTAGGCCTCCAAATACAGTTTTGTTGGTTTCTCACATGTTCTCAGATGCCATAGAACACATCCAGGCACTTTTTTCCGAAATTGAAAATTTTAAGTTTTCAGGTCAATTTTCATAGGGCCGGTATCGGGGAGAGTTGTGAAGCAAGAGACTGGCACCTTCGGACAGCCACTGCGCCCGTTCTAGGCCTCCAAATACAGTTTTGTTGGTTTCTCACATGTTCTCAGATGCCATAGAACACATCCAGGCACTTTTTTCCGAAATTGAAAATTTTAAGTTTTCAGGTCAATTTCCATAGGGCCGGTATCGGCCGTTCGAGGGGAGTTGTGAAGCAAGAGACTGGCACCTTCGGACAGCCACTGCGCCCGTTCTAGGCCTCCAAATACAGTTTTGTTGGTTTCTCACATGTTCTCAGATGCCATAGAACACATCCAGGCACTTTTTTCCGAAATTAAAAATTTTAAGTTTTCAGGTCAATTTCCATAGGGCCGGTATCGGCCGTTCGAGGGGAGTTGTGAAGCAAGAGACTGGCACCTTCGGACAGCCACTGCGCCCGTTCTAGGCCTCCAAATACAGTTTTGTTGGTTTCTCACATGTTCTCAGATGCCATAGAACACATCCAGGCACTTTTTTCCGAAATTGAAAATTTTAAGTTTTCAGGTCAATTTTCATAGGGCCGGTATCGGGGAGAGTTGTAAAGCAAGAGACTGGCACTTTCGGACAGCCACTGCGCCCGTTCTAGGCCTCCAAATACAGTTTTGTTGGTTTCTCACATGTTCTCAGATGCCATAGAACACATCCAGGCACTTTTTTCCGAAATTGAAAATTTTAAGTTTTCAGGTCAATTTTCATAGGGCCGGTATCGGGGAGAGTTGTAAAGCAAGAGACTGGCACTTTCGGACAGCCACTGCGCCCGTTCTAGTCCTCCAAATACAGTTTTGTTGGTTTCTCACATGTTCTCAGATGCCATAGAACACATCCAGGCACTTTTTTCCGAAATTGAAAATTTTAAGTTTTCAGGTCAATTTTCATAGGGCCGGTATCGGGGAGAGTTGTAAAGCAAGAGACTGGCACTTTCGGACAGCCACTGCGCCCGTTCTAGTCCTCCAAATACAGTTTTGTTGGTTTTTCACATGTTCTCAGATGCCATAGAACACATCCAGGCACTTTTTTCCGAAATTGAAAATTTTAAGTTTTCAGGTCAATTTCCATAGGGCCGGTATCGGCCGTTCGAGGGGAGTTGTGAAGCAAGAGACTGGCACCTTCGGACAGCCACTGCGCCCGTTCTAGGCCTCCAAATACAGTTTTGTTGGTTTGTCACATGTTCTTAGATGCCATAGAACACATCCAGGCACTTTTTTCCGAAATTGAAAATTTTAAGTTTTCAGGTCAATTTCCATAGGGCCGGTATCGGGGAGAGTTGTGAAGCAAGAGACTGGCACCTTCGGACAGCCACTGCGCCCGTTCTAGGCCTCCAAATACAGTTTTGTTGGTTTCTCACATGTTCTCAGATGCCATAGAACACATCCAGGCACTTTTTTCCGAAATTGAAAATTTTAAGTTTTCAGGTCAATTTCCATAGGGCCGGTATCGGGGAGAGTTGTGAAGCAAGAGACTGGCACCTTCGGACAGCCACTGCGCCCGTTCTAGGCCTCCAAATACAGTTTTGTTGGTTTCTCACATGTTCTCAGATGCCATAGAACACATCCAGGCACTTTTTTCCGAAATTGAAAATTTTAAGTTTTCAGGTCAATTTTCATAGGGCCGGTATCGGGGAGAGTTGTGAAGCAAGAGACTGACACCTTCGGACAGGCACTGCGCCCGTTCTAGGCCTCCAAATACAGTTTTGTTGGTTTCTCACATGTTCTCAGATGCCATAGAACACATCCAGGCACTTTTTTCCGAAATTGAAAATTTTAAGTTTTCAGGTCAATTTCCATAGGGCCGGTATCGGCCGTTCGAGGGGAGTTGTGAAGCAAGAAACTGACACCTTCGGACAGCCACTGCGCCCGTTCTAGGCCTCCAAATACAGTTTTGTTGGTTTCTCACATGTTCTCAGATGCCATAGAACACATCCAGGCACTTTTTTCCGAAATTGAAAATTTTAAGTTTTCAGGTCAATTTCCATAGGGCCGGTATCGGCCGTTCGAGGGGAGTTGTGAAGCAAGAGACTGGCACCTTCGGACAGCCACTGCGCCCGTTCTAGGCCTCCAAATACAGTTTTGTTGGTTTCTCACATGTTCTCAGATGCCATAGAACACATCCAGGCACTTTTTTCCGAAATTGAAAATTTTAAGTTTTCAGGTCAATTTTCATAGGGCCGGTATCGGCCGTTCGAGGGGAGTTGTGAAGCAAGAGACTGGCACCTTCGGACAGCCACTGCGCCCGTTCTAGGCCTCCAAATACAGTTTTGTTGGTTTCTCACATGTTCTCAGATGCCATAGAACACATCCAGGCACTTTTTTCCGAAATTGAAAATTTTAAGTTTTCAGGTCAATTTCCATAGGGCCGGTATCGGCCGTTCGAGGGGAGTTGTGAAGCAAGAGACTGGCACCTTCGGACAGCCACTGCGCCCGTTCTAGGCCTCCAAATACAGTTTTGTTGGTTTCTTACATGTTCTCAGATGCCATAGAACACATCCAGGCACTTTTTTCCGAAATTGAAAATTTTAAGTTTTCAGGTCAATTTCCATAGGGCCGGTATCGGCCGTTCGAGGGGAGTTGTGAAGCAAGAGACTGGCACCTTCGGACAGCCACTGCGCCCGTTCTAGGCCTCCAAATACAGTTTTGTTGATTTCTTACATGTTCTCAGATGCCATAGAACACATCCAGGCACTTTTTTCCGAAATTGAAAATTTTAAGTTTTCAGGTCAATTTCCATAGGGCCGGTATCGGCCGTTCGAGGGGAGTTGTGAAGCAAGAGACTGGCACCTTCGGACAGCCACTGCGCCCGTTCTAGGCCTCCAAATACAGTTTTGTTGGTTTCTCACATGTTCTCAGATGCCATAGAACACATCCAGGCACTTTTTTCCGAAATTGAAAATTTTAAGTTTTCAGGTCAATTTCCATAGGGCCGGTATCGGCCGTTCGAGGGGAGTTGTGAAGCAAGAGACTGGCACCTTCGGACAGCCACTGCGCCCGTTCTAGGCCTCCAAATACAGTTTTGTTGGTTTCTCACATGTTCTCAGATGCCATAGAACACATCCAGGCACTTTTTTCCGAAATTGAAAATTTTAAGTTTTCAGGTCAATTTCCATAGGGCCGGTATCGGCCGTTCGAGGGGAGTTGTGAAGCAAGAGACTGGCACCTTCGGACAGCCACTGCGCCCGTTCTAGGCCTCCAAATACAGTTTTGTTGGTTTCTCACATGTTCTCAGATGCCATAGAACACATCCAGGCACTTTTTTCCGAAATTGAAAATTTTAAGTTCTCAGGTCAAATTCATAGGGCCGGTATCGGGGAGAGTTGTGAAGCAAGAGACTGGCACCTTCGGACAGCCACTGCGCCCGTTCTAGGCCTCCAAATACAGTTTTGTTGGTTTCTCACATGTTCTTAGATGCCATAGAACACATCCAGGCACTTTTTTCCGAAATTGAAAATTTTAAGTTTTCAGGTCAATTTTCATAGGGCCGGTATCGGGGAGAGTTGTGAAGCCAGAGACTGGCACCTTCGGACAGTCACTGCGCCCGTTCTAGGCCTCCAAATACAGTTTTGTTGGTTTCTCACATGTTCTCAGATGCCATAGAACACATCCAGGCACTTTTTTCCGAAATTGAAAATTTTAAGTTCTCAGGTCAAATTCATAGGGCCGGTATCGGGGAGAGTTGTGAAGCAAGAGACTGGCACCTTCGGACAGCCACTGCGCCCGTTCTAGGCCTCCAAATACAGTTTTGTTGGTTTCTCACATGTTCTTAGATGCCATAGAACACATCCAGGCACTTTTTTCCGAAATTGAAAATTTTAAGTTTTCAGGTCAATTTTCATAGGGCCGGTATCGGGGAGAGTTGTGAAGCAAGAGACTGGCACCTTCGGACAGCCACTGCGCCCGTTCTAGGCCTCCAAATACAGTTTTGTTGGTTTCTCACATGTTCTCAGATGCCATAGAACACATCCAGGCACTTTTTTCCGAAATTGAAAATTTTAAGTTTTCAGGTCAATTTCCATAGGGCCGGTATCGGCCGTTCGAGGGGAGTTGTGAAGCAAGAGACTGGCACCTTCGGACAGCCACTGCGCCCGTTCTAGGCCTCCAAATACAGTTTTGTTGGTTTCTCACATGTTCTTAGATGCCATAGAACACATCCAGGCACTTTTTTCCGAAATTGAAAATTTTAAGTTTTCAGGTCAATTTTCATAGGGCCGGTATCGGGGAGAGTTGTGAAGCAAGAGACTGGCACCTTCGGACAGCCACTGCGCCCGTTCTAGGCCTCCAAATACAGTTTTGTTGGTTTCTCACATGTTCTCAGATGCCATAGAACACATCCAGGCACTTTTTTCCGAAATTGAAAATTTTAAGTTTTCAGGTCAATTTTCATAGGGCCGGTATCGGGGAGAGTTGTGAAGCAAGAGACTGACACCTTCGGACAGCCACTGCGCCCGTTCTAGGCCTCCAAATACAGTTTTGTTGGTTTCTCACATGTTCTCAGATGCCATAGAACACATCCAGGCACTTTTTTCCGAAATTGAAAATTTTAAGTTTTCAGGTCAATTTCCATAGGGCCGGTATCGGCCGTTCGAGGGGAGTTGTGAAGCAAGAGACTGGCACCTTCGGACAGCCTCTGCGCCCGTTCTAGGCCTCCAAATACAGTTTTGTTGGTTTCTCACATGTTCTCAGATCCAGGCACTTTTTTTCCGAAATTGAAAATTTTAAGTTTTCAGGTCAATTTCCATAGGGCCGGTATCGGCCTTTCGAGGGGAGTTGTGAAGCAAGAGACTGGCACCTTCGGACAGCCACTGCGCCCGTTCTAGGCCTCCAAATACAGTTTTGTTGGTTTCTCACATGTTCTTAGATGCCATAGAACACATCCAGGCACTTTTTTCCGAAATTGAAAATTTTAAGTTTTCAGGTCAATTTTCATAGGGCCGGTATCGGGAAGAGTTGTGAAGCAAGAGACTGGCACCTTCGGACAGCCACTGCGCCCGTTCTAGGCCTCCAAATACAGTTTTGTTGGTTTCTCACATGTTCTCAGATGCCATAGAACACATCCAGGCACTTTTTTCCGAAATTGAAAATTTTAAGTTTTCAGGTCAATTTCCATAGGGCCGGTATCGGCCGTTCGAGGGGAGTTGTGAAGCAAGAGACTGGCACCTTCGGACAGCCACTGCGCCCGTTCTAGGCCTCCAAATACAGTTTTGTTGGTTTCTCACATGTTCTCAGATGCCATAGAACACATCCAGGCACTTTTTTCCGAAATTGAAAATTTTAAGTTTTCAGGTCAATTTTCATAGGGCCGGTATCGGCCGTTCGAGGGGAGTTGTGAAGCAAGAGACTGGCACCTTCGGACAGCCACTGCGCCCGTTCTAGGCCTCCAAATACAGTTTTGTTGGTTTGTCACATGTTCTTAGATGCCATAGAACACATCCAGGCACTTTTTTCCGAAATTGAAAATTTTAAGTTTTCAGGTCAATTTTCATAGGGCCGGACAGCCACTGCGCCCGTTCTAGGCCTCCAAATACAGTTTTGTTGGTTTCTCACATGTTCTCAGATGCCATAGAACACATCCAGGCACTTTTTTCCGAAATTGAAAATTTTAAGTTTTCAGGTCAATTTCCATAGGGCCGGTATCGGCCGTTCGAGGGGAGTTGTGAAGCAAGAGACTGGCACATTCGGGCAGCCACTGCGCCCGTTCTAGGCCTCCAAATACAGTTTTGTTGGTTTCTCACATGTTCTCAGATGCCATAGAACACATCCAGGCACTTTTTTCCGAAATTGAAAATTTTAAGTTTTCAGGTCAATTTTCATAGGGCCGGTATCGGGGAGAGTTGTGAAGCAAGAGACTGGCACCTTCGGACAGCCACTGCGCCCGTTCTAAGCATCCAAATACAGTTTTGTTGGTTTCTCACATGTTCTCAGATGCCATAGAACACATCCAGGCACTTTTTTCCGAAATTGAAAATTTTAAGTTTTCAGGTCAATTTTCATAGGGCCGGTATCGGGGAGAGTTGTGAAGCAAGAGACTGGCACCTTCGGACAGCCACTGCGCCCGTTCTAGGCCTCCAAATACAGTTTTGTTGGTTTGTCACATGTTCTTAGATGCCATAGAACACATCCAGGCACTTTTTTCCGAAATTGAAAATTTTAAGTTTTCAGGTCAATTTTCATAGGGCCGGACAGCCACTGCGCCCGTTCTAGGCCTCCAAATACAGTTTTGTTGGTTTCTCACATGTTCTCAGATGCCATAGAACACATCCAGGCACTTTTTTCCGAAATTGAAAATTTTAAGTTTTCAGGTCAATTTTCATAGGGCCGGTATCGGCCGTTCGAGGGGAGTTGTGAAGCAAGAGACTGGCACCTTCGGACAGCCACTGCGCCCGTTCTAGGCCTCCAAATACAGTTTTGTTGGTTTCTCACATGTTCTCAGATGCCATAGAACACATCCAGGCACTTTTTTCCGAAATTGAAAATTTTAAGTTTTCAGGTCAATTTCCATAGGGCCGGTATCGGCCGTTCGAGGGGAGTTGTGAAGCAAGAGACTGGCACCTTCGGACAGCCACTGCGCCCGTTCTAGGCCTCCAAATACAGTTTTGTTGGTTTCTTACATGTTCTCAGATGCCATAGAACACATCCAGGCACTTTTTTCCGAAATTGAAAATTTTAAGTTTTCAGGTCAATTTCCATAGGGCCGGTATCGGCCGTTCGAGGGGAGTTGTGAAGCAAGAGACTGGCACCTTCGGACAGCCACTGCGCCCGTTCTAGGCCTCCAAATACAGTTTTGTTGGTTTCTTACATGTTCTCAGATGCCATAGAACACATCCAGGCACTTTTTTCCGAAATTGAAAATTTTAAGTTTTCAGGTCAATTTCCATAGGGCCGGTATCGGCCGTTCGAGGGGAGTTGTGAAGCAAGAGACTGGCACCTTCGGACAGCCACTGCGCCCGTTCTAGGCCTCCAAATACAGTTTTGTTGGTTTCTCACATGTTCTCAGATGCCATAGAACACATCCAGGCACTTTTTTCCGAAATTGAAAATTTTAAGTTTTCAGGTCAATTTCCATAGGGCCGGTATCGGCCGTTCGAGGGGAGTTGTGAAGCAAGAGACTGGCACCTTCGGACAGCCACTGCGCCCGTTCTAGGCCTCCAAATACAGTTTTGTTGGTTTCTCACATGTTCTCAGATGCCATAGAACACATCCAGGCACTTTTTTCCGAAATTGAAAATTTTAAGTTTTCAGGTCAATTTTCATAGGGCCGGTATCGGGGAGAGTTGTGAAGCAAGAGACTGGCACTTTCGGACAGCCACTGCGCCCGTTCTAGGCCTCCAAATACAGTTTTGTTGGTCTCTCACATGTTCTCAGATGCCATAGAACACATCCAGGCACTTTTTTCCGAAATTGAAAATTTTAAGTTTTCAGGTCAATTTTCATAGGGCCGGTATCGGGGAGAGTTGTAAAGCAAGAGACTGGCACTTTCGGACAGCCACTGCGCCCGTTCTAGTCCTCCAAATACAGTTTTGTTGGTTTTTCACATGTTCTCAGATGCCATAGAACACATCCAGGCACTTTTTTCCGAAATTGAAAATTTTAAGTTTTCAGGTCAATTTCTGGCACTGGCACCTTCGGACAGCCACTGCGCCCGTTCTAGGCCTCCAAATACAGTTTTGTTGGTTTCTCACATGTTCTCAGATGCCATAGAACACATCCAGGCACTTTTTTCCGAAATTGAAAATTTTAAGTTTTCAGGTCAATTTCCATAGGGCCGGTATCGGCCGTTCGAGGGGAGTTGTGAAGCAAGAGACTGGCACCTTCGGACAGCCACTGCGCCCGTTCTAGGCCTCCAAATACAGTTTTGTTGGTTTCTTACATGTTCTCAGATGCCATAGAACACATCCAGGCACTTTTTTCCGAAATTGAAAATTTTAAGTTTTCAGGTCAATTTCCATAGGGCCGGTATCGGCCGTTCGAGGGGAGTTGTGAAGCAAGAGACTGGCACCTTCGGACAGCCACTGCGCCCGTTCTAGGCCTCCAAATACAGTTTTGTTGGTTTCTCACATGTTCTCAGATGCCATAGAACACATCCAGGCACTTTTTTCCGAAATTGAAAATTTTAAGTTTTCAGGTCAATTTTCATAGGGCCGGTATCGGCCGTTCGAGGGGAGTTGTGAAGCAAGAGACTGGCACCTTCGGACAGCCACTGCGCCCGTTCTAGGCCTCCAAATACAGTTTTGTTGGTTTCTCACATGTTCTCAGATGCCATAGAACACATCCAGGCACTTTTTTCCGAAATTGAAAATTTTAAGTTTTCAGGTCAATTTCCATAGGGCCGGTATCGGCCGTTCGAGGGGAGTTGTGAAGCAAGAGAGTGGCACCTTCGGACAGCCACTGCGCCCGTTCTAGGCCTCCAAATACAGTTTTGTTGGTTTCTTACATGTTCTCAGATGCCATAGAACACATCCAGGCACTTTTTTCCGAAATTGAAAATTTTAAGTTTTCAGGTCAATTTCCATAGGGCCGGTATCGGCCGTTCGAGGGGAGTTGTGAAGCAAGAGACTGGCACCTTCGGACAGCCACTGCGCCCGTTCTAGGCCTCCAAATACAGTTTTGTTGGTTTCTCACATGTTCTCAGATGCCATAGAACACATCCAGGCACTTTTTTCCGAAATTGAAAATTTTAAGTTTTCAGGTCAATTTCCATAGGGCCGGTATCGGCCGTTCGAGGGGAGTTGTGAAGCAAGAGACTGGCACCTTCGGACAGCCACTGCGCCCGTTCTAGGCCTCCAAATACAGTTTTGTTGGTTTCTCACATGTTCTCAGATGCCATAGAACACATCCAGGCACTTTTTTCCGAAATTGAAAATTTTAAGTTTTCAGGTCAATTTCCATAGGGCCGGTATCGGCCGTTCGAGGGGAGTTGTGAAGCAAGAGACTGGCACCTTCGGACAGCCACTGCGCCCGTTCTAGGCCTCCAAATACAGTTTTGTTGGTTTCTTACATGTTCTCAGATGCCATAGAACACATCCAGGCACTTTTTTCCGAAATTGAAAATTTTAAGTTTTCAGGTCAATTTTCATAGGGCGGTATCGGCCGTTCGAGGGGAGTTGTGAAGCAAGAGACTGGCACCTTCGGACAGCCACTGCGCCCGTTCTAGGCTCCAAATACAGTTTTGTTGGTTTCTCACATGTTCTCAGATGCCATAGAACACATCCAGGCACTTTTTTCCGAAATTGAAAATTTTAAGTTCTCAGGTCAAATTCATAGGGCCGGTATCGGGGAGAGTTGTGAAGCAAGAGACTGGCACCTTCGGACAGCCACTGCGCCCGTTCTAGGCCTCCAAATACAGTTTTGTTGGTTTCTCACATGTTCTTAGATGCCATAGAACACATCCAGGCACTTTTTTTCCGAAATTGAAAATTTTAAGTTTTCAGGTCAATTTCATAGGGCCGGTATCGGGGAGAGTTGTGAAGCCAGAGACTGGCACCTTCGGACAGTCACTGCGCCCGTTCTAGGCCTCCAAATACAGTTTTGTTGGTTTCTCACATGTTCTCAGATGCCATAGAACACATCCAGGCACTTTTTTCCGAAATTGAAAATTTTAAGTTCTCAGGTCAAATTCATAGGGCCGGTATCGGGGAGAGTTGTGAAGCAAGAGACTGGCACCTTCGGACAGCCACTGCGCCCGTTCTAGGCCTCCAAATACAGTTTTGTTGGTTTCTCACATGTTCTTAGATGCCATAGAACACATCCAGGCACTTTTTTCCGAAATTGAAAATTTTAAGTTTTCAGGTCAATTTCATAGGGCCGGTATCGGGGAGAGTTGTGAAGCAAGAGACTGGCACCTTCGGACAGCCACTGCGCCCGTTCTAGGCCTCCAAATACAGTTTTGTTGGTTTCTCACATGTTCTCAAATGCCATAGAACACATCCAGGCACTTTTTTCCGAAATTGAAAATTTTAAGTTTTCAGGTCAATTTCCATAGGGCCGGTATCGGCCGTTCGAGGGGAGTTGTGAAGCAAGAGACTGGCACCTTCGGACAGCCACTGCGCCCGTTCTAGGCCTCCAAATACAGTTTTGTTGGTTTCTCACATGTTCTTAGATGCCATAGAACACATCCAGGCACTTTTTTCCGAAATTGAAAATTTTAAGTTTTCAGGTCAATTTTCATAGGGCCGGTATCGGGGAGAGTTGTGAAGCAAGAGACTGGCACCTTCGGACAGCCACTGCGCCCGTTCTAGGCCTCCAAATACAGTTTTGTTGGTTTCTCACATGTTCTCAGATGCCATAGAACACATCCAGGCACTTTTTTCCGAAATTGAAAATTTTAAGTTTTCAGGTCAATTTTCATAGGGCCGGTATCGGGGAGAGTTTGTGAAGCAAGAGACTGACACCTTCGGACAGCCACTGCGCCCGTTCTAGGCCTCCAAATACAGTTTTGTTGGTTTCTCACATGTTTCTCAGATGCCATAGAACACATCCAGGCACTTTTTTCCGAAATTGAAAATTTTAAGTTTTCAGGTCAATTTCCATAGGGCCGGTATCGGCCGTTCGACGGGAGTTGTGAAGCAAGAGACTGGCACCTTCGGACAGCCTCTGCGCTCGTTCTAGGCCTCCAAATACAGTTTTGTTGGTTTCTCACATGTTCTCAGATCCAGGCACTTTTTTTCCGAAATTGAAAATTTTAAGTTTTCAGGTCAATTTCCATAGGGGCCGGTATCGGCCTTTCGAGGGGAGTTGTGAAGCAAGAGACTGGCACCTTCGGACAGCCACTGCGCCCGTTCTAGGCCTCCAAATACAGTTTTGTTGGTTTCTCACATGTTCTTAGATGCC
>CALYFP010000007.1:0-29352 GCA_944738645.1 Eristalinus sepulchralis
TTCGGGGGGAGTTGTGAAGCAAGAGACTGGCACCTTCGGACAGCCACTGCGCCCGTTCTAGGCCTCCAAATACAGTTTTGTTGGTTTCTCACGTGTGCTCAGATGCCATAGAACACATCCAGGTACTTTTTTCCGAAATTGAAAATTTGAAGTTTTCAGGTCAATTTTCATAGGGCCGGCATCGGGGAGAGTTGAGAAGCGAGAGACTGGCACCTTCGGACAGCCACTGCGCCCGTTCTAGGCCTCCAAATACAGTTTTGTTGGTTTTCTCACATGTTCTCAGATGCCATAGAACACATCCAGGCACTTTTTTCCGAAATTGAAAATTTGAAGTTTTCAGGTCAATTTTCATAGGGCCGGTATCGGCCGTTCGGGGGGAGTTGTGAAGCAAGAGACTGGCACCTTCGGACAGCCACTGCGCCCGTTCTAGGCCTCCAAATACAGTTTTGTTGGTTTCTCACGTGTTCTCAGATGCCATAGAACACATCCAGGTACTTTTTTCCGAAATTGAAAATTTTAAGTTTTCAGGTCAATTTTCATAGGGCCGGTATCGGGGAGAGTTGAGAAGCAAGAGACTGGCACCTTCGGACAGCCACTGCGCCCGTTCTAGGCCTCCAAATACAGTTTTGTTGGTTTCTCACATGTTCTCAGATGCCATAGAACACATCCAGGCACTTTTTTCCGAAATTGAAAATTTTAAGTTTTCAGGTCAATTTTCATAGGGCCGGCATCGGGGAGAGTTGAGAAGCAAGAGACTGGCACCTTCGGACAGCCACTGCGCCCGTTCTAGGCCTCCAAATACAGTTTTGTTGGTTTCTCACGTGTTCTCAAATGCCATAGAACACATCCAGGCACTTTTTTCCGAAATTGAAAATTTTAAGTTTTCAGGTCAATTTTCATAGGGCCGGTATCGGCCGTTCGGGGGGAGTTGTGAAGCAAGAGACTGGCACCTTCGGACAGCCACTGCGCCCGTTCTAGGCCTCCAAATACAGTTTTGTTGGTTTCTCACGTGTTCTGAGATGCCATAGAACACATCCAAGTACTTTTTTCCGAAATTGAAAATTTTAAGTTTTCAGGTCAATTTTCATAGGGCCGGTATCGGCCGTTCGGGGGGAGTTGTGAAGCAAGAGACTGGCACCTTCGGACAGCCACTGCGCCCGTTCTAGGCCTCCAAATACAGTTTTGTTGGTTTCTCACATGTTCTCAGATGCCATAGAACACATCCAGGCACTTTTTTCCGAAATTGAAAATTTTAAGTTTTCAGGTCAATTTTCATAGGGCCGGTATCGGCCGTTCGGGGAGAGTTGAGAAGCAAGAGACTGGCACCTTCGGACAGCCACTGCGCCCGTTCTAGGCCTCCAAATACAGTTTTGTTGGTTTCTCACGTGTTCTCAGATGCCATAGAACACATCCAGGTACTTTTTTCCGAAATTGAAAATTTTAAGTTTTCAGGTCAATTTTCATAGGGCCGGTATCGGGGAGAGTTGAGAAGCAAGAGACTGGCACCTTCGGACAGCCACTGCGCCCGTTCTAGGCCTCCAAATACAGTTTTGTTGGTTTCTCACGTGTTCTCAGATGCCATAGAACACATCCAGGCACTTTTTTCCGAAATTGAAAATTTTAAGTTTTCAGGTCAATTTTCATAGGGCCGGTATCGGGGGGAGTTGTGAAGCAAGAGACTGGCACCTTCGGACAGCCACTGCGCCCGTTCTAGGCCTCCAAATACAGTTTTGTTGGTTTCTCACGTGTTCTCAGATGCCATAGAAAACATCCAGGCACTTTTTTCCGAAATTGAAAATTTTAAGTTTTCAGGTCAATTTTCATAGGGCGGGTATCGGGGAGAGTTGAGAAGCAAGAGACTGGCACCTTCGGACAGCCACTGTGCCCGTTCTAGGCCTCCAAATACAGTTTTGTTGGTTTCTCACGTGTTCTCAGATGCCATAGAACACATCTAGGCACTTTTTTCCGAAATTGAAAATTTGAAGTTTTCAGGTCAATTTTCATATGGCCGGTATCGGGGAGAGTTGAGAAGCAAGAGACTGGCACCTTCGGACAGCCACTGCGCCCGTTCTAGGCCTCCAAATACAGTTTTGTTGGTTTCTCACGTGTTCTCAGATGCCATAGAACACATCCAGGTACTTTTTTCCGAAATTGAAAATTTTAAGTTTTCAGGTCAATTTTCATAGGGCCGGTATCGGGGAGAGTTGAGAAGCAAGAGACTGGCACCTTCGGACAGCCACTGCGCCCGTTCTAGGCCTCCAAATACAGTTTTGTTGGTTTCTCACATGTTCTCAGATGCCATAGAACACATCCAGGTACTTTTTTCCGAAATTGAAAATTTTAAGTTTTCAGGTCAATTTTCATAGGGCCGGTATCGGGGAGAGTTGAGAAGCAAGAGACTGGCATCTTCGGACAGCCACTGCGCCCGTTCTAGGCCTCCAAATACAGTTTTGTTGGTTTCTCACGTGTTCTCAGATGCCATAGAACACATCCAGGTACTTTTTTCCGAAATTGAAAATTTGAAGTTTTCAGGTCAATTTTCATAGGGCCGGCATCGGGGAGAGTTGAGAAGCAAGAGACTGGCACCTTCGGACAGCCACTGCGCCCGTTCTAGGCCTCCAAATACAGTTTTGTTGGTTTCTCACGTGTTCTCAGATGCCATAGAACACATCCAGGTACTTTTTTCCGAAATTGAAAATTTGAAGTTTTCAGGTCAATTTTCATAGGGCCGGCATCGGGGAGAGTTGAGAAGCAAAAGACTGGCACCTTCGGACAGCCACTGCGCCCGTTCTAGGCCTCCAAATACAGTTTTGTTGGTTTCTCACGTGTTCTCAGATGCCATAGAACACATCCAGGCACTTTTTTCCGAAATTGAAAATTTTAAGTTTTCAGGTCAATTTTCATAGGGCCGGTATCGGGGAGAGGTGAGAAGCAAGAGACTGGCACCTTCGGACAGCCACTGCGCCCGTTCTAGGCCTCCAAATACAGTTTTGTTGGTTTCTCACGTGTTCTCAGATGCCATAGAACACATCCAGGCACTTTTTTCCGAAATTGAAAATTTTAAGTTTTCAGGTCAATTTTCATAGGGCCGGTATCGGGGAGAGTTGTGAAGCAAGAGACTGGCACCTTCGGACAGCCACTGCGCCCGTTCTAGGCCTCCAAATACAGTTTTGTTGGTTTCTCACGTGTTCTCAGATGCCATAGAACACATCCAGGCACTTTTTTCCGAAATTGAAAATTTTAAGTTTTCAGGTCAATTTTCATAGGGCCGGTATCGGCCGTTCGGGGGGAGTTGTGAAGCAAGAGACTGGCACCTTCGGACAGCCACTGCGCCCGTTCTAGGCCTCCAAATACAGTTTTGTTGGTTTCTCACATGTTCTCAGATGCCATAGAACACATCCAGGCACTTTTTTCCGAAATTGAAAATTTTAAGTTTTCAGGTCAATTTTCATAGGGCCGGCATCGGGGAGAGTTGAGAAGCAAGAGACTGGCACCTTCGGACAGCCACTGCGCCCGTTCTAGGCCTCCAAATACAGTTTTGTTGGTTTCTCACGTGTTCTCAGATGCCATAGAACACATCCAGGCACTTTTTTCCGAAATTGAAAATTTTAAGTTTTCAGGTCAATTTTCATAGGGCCGGTATCGGGGGGAGTTGTGAAGCAAGAGACTGGCACCTTCGGACAGCCACTGCGCCCGTTCTAGGCCTCCAAATACAGTTTTGTTGGTTTCTCACGTGTTCTCAGATGCCATAGAACACATCCAGGCACTTTTTTCCGAAATTGAAAATTTTAAGTTTTCAGGTCAATTTTCATAGGGCCGGTATCGGGGGGAGTTGTGAAGCAAGAGACTGGCACCTTCGGACAGCCACTGCGCCCGTTCTAGGCCTCCAAATACAGTTTTGTTGGTTTCTCACGTGTTCTCAGATGCCATAGAACACATCCAGGCACTTTTTTCCGAAATTGAAAATTTTAAGTTTTCAGGTCAATTTTCATAGGGCCGGTATCGGGGAGAGTTGAGAAGCAAGAGACTGGCACCTTCGGACAGCCACTGCGCCCGTTCTAGGCCTCCAAATACAGTTTTGTTGGTTTCTCACGTGTTCTCAGATGCCATAGAACACATCCAGGCACTTTTTTCCGAAATTGAAAATTTGAAGTTTTCAGGTCAATTTTCAAAGGGCCGGTATCGGGGGGAGTTGTGAAGCAAGAGACTGGCACCTTCGGACAGCCACTGCGCCCGTTCTAGGCCTCCAAATACAGTTTTGTTGGTTTCTCACGTGTTCTCAGATGCCATAGAACACATCCAGGCACTTTTTTCCGAAATTGAAAATTTTAAGTTTTCAGGTCAATTTTCATAGGGCCGGTATCGGGGGGAGTTGTGAAGCAAGAGACTGGCACCTTCGGACAGCCACTGCGCCCGTTCTAGGCCTCCAAATACAGTTTTGTTGGTTTCTCACGTGTTCTCAGATGCCATAGAACACATCCAGGCACTTTTTTCCGAAATTGAAAATTTTAAGTTTTCAGGTCAATTTTCATAGGGCCGGTATCGGGGAGAGTTGAGAAGCAAGAGACTGGCACCTTCGGACAGCCACTGCGCCCGTTCTAGGCCTCCAAATACAGTTTTGTTGGTTTCTCACGTGTTCTCAGATGCCATAGAACACATCCAGGCACTTTTTTCCGAAATTGAAAATTTGAAGTTTTCAGGTCAATTTTCAAAGGGCCGGTATCGGGGGGAGTTGTGAAGCAAGAGACTGGCACCTTCGGACAGCCACTGCGCCCGTTCTAGGCCTCCAAATACAGTTTTGTTGGTTTCTCACGTGTTCTCAGATGCCATAGAACACATCCAGGCACTTTTTTCCGAAATTGAAAATATTAAGTTTTCAGGTCAATTTTCATAGGGCCGGTATCGGGGGGAGTTGTGAAGCAAGAGACTGGCACCTTCGGACAGCCACTGCGCCCGTTCTAGGCCTCCAAATACAGTTTTGTTGGTTTCTCACATGTTCTCAGATGCCATAGAACACATCCAGGCACTTTTTTCCGAAATTGAAAATTTTAAGTTTTCAGGTCAATTTTCATAGGGCCGGTATCGGGGAGAGTTGTGAAGCAAGAGACTGGCACCTTCGGACAGCCACTGCGCCCGTTCTAGGCCTCCAAATACAGTTTTGTTGGTTTCTCACGTGTTCTCAGATGCCATAGAACACATCCAGGCACTTTTTTCCGAAATTGAAAATTTTAAGTTTTCAGGTCAATTTTCATAGGGCCGGTATCGGGGAGAGTTGAGAAGCAAGAGACTGGCACCTTCGGACAGCCACTGCGCCCGTTCTAGGCCTCCAAATACAGTTTTGTTGGTTTCTCACGTGTTCTCAGATGCCATAGAACACATCCAGGTACTTTTTTCCGAAATTGAAAATTTGAAGTTTTCAGGTCAATTTTCATAGGGCCGGCATCGGGGAGAGTTGAGAAGCAAGAGACTGGCACCTTCGGACAGCCACTGCGCCCGTTCTAGGCCTCCAAATACAGTTTTGTTGGTTTCTCACGTGTTCTCAGATGCCATAGAACACATCCAGGTACTTTTTTCCGAAATTGAAAATTTTAAGTTTTCAGGTCAATTTTCATAGGGCCGGTATCGGCCGTTCGGGGGGAGTTGTGAAGCAAGAGACTGGCACCTTCGGACAGCCACTGCGCCCGTTCTAGGCCTCCAAATACAGTTTTGTTGGTTTCTCACGTGTTCTCAGATGCCATAGAAAACATCCAGGCACTTTTTTCCGAAATTGAAAATTTTAAGTTTTCAGGTCAATTTTCATAGGGCCGGTATCGGGGAGAGTTGAGAAGCAAGAGACTGGCACCTTCGGACAGCCACTGCGCCCGTTCTAGGCCTCCAAATACAGTTTTGTTGGTTTCTCACGTGTTCTCAGATGCCATAGAACACATCCAGGCACTTTTTTCCGAAATTGAAAATTTGAAGTTTTCAGGTCAATTTTCATATGGCCGGTATCGGGGAGAGTTGAGAAGCAAGAGACTGGCACCTTCGGACAGCCACTGCGCCCGTTCTAGGCCTCCAAATACAGTTTTGTTGGTTTCTCACGTGTTCTCAGATGCCATAGAACACATCCAGGTACTTTTTTCCGAAATTGAAAATTTTAAGTTTTCAGGTCAATTTTCATAGGGCCGGTATCGGGGAGAGTTGAGAAGCAAGAGACTGGCACCTTCGGACAGCCACTGCGCCCGTTCTAGGCCTCCAAATACAGTTTTGTTGGTTTCTCACATGTTCTCAGATGCCATAGAACACATCCAGGTACTTTTTTCCGAAATTGAAAATTTTAAGTTTTCAGGTCAATTTTCATAGGGCCGGTATCGGGGAGAGTTGTGAAGCAAGAGACTGGCACCTTCGGACAGCCACTGCGCCCGTTCTAGGCCTCCAAATACAGTTTTGTTGGTTTCTCACGTGTTCTCAGATGCCATAGAACACATCCAGGCACTTTTTTCCGAAATTGAAAATTTTAAGTTTTCAGGTCAATTTTCATAGGGCCGGTATCGGGGAGAGGTGAGAAGCAAGAGACTGGCACCTTCGGACAGCCACTGCGCCCGTTCTAGGCCTCCAAATACAGTTTTGTTGGTTTCTCACGTGTTCTCAGATGCCATAGAACACATCCAGGCACTTTTTTCCGAAATTGAAAATTTTAAGTTTTCAGGTCAATTTTCATAGGGCCGGTATCGGGGAGAGTTGTGAAGCAAGAGACTGGCACCTTCGGACAGCCACTGCGCCCGTTCTAGGCCTCCAAATACAGTTTTGTTGGTTTCTCACGTGTTCTCAGATGCCATAGAACACATCCAGGCACTTTTTTCCGAAATTGAAAATTTTAAGTTTTCAGGTCAATTTTCATAGGGCCGGTATCGGCCGTTCGGGGGGAGTTGTGAAGCAAGAGACTGGCACCTTCGGACAAGCCACTGCGCCCCGTTCTAGGCCTCCAAATACAGTTTTGTTGGTTTCTCACATGTTCTCAGATGCCATAGAACACATCCAGGCACTTTTTTCCGAAATTGAAAATTTTAAGTTTTCAGGTCAATTTTCATAGGGCCGGCATCGGGGAGAGTTGAGAAGCAAGAGACTGGCACCTTCGGACAGCCACTGCGCCCGTTCTAGGCCTCCAAATACAGTTTTGTTGGTTTCTCACGTGTTCTCAGATGCCATAGAACACATCCAGGCACTTTTTTCCGAAATTGAAAATTTTAAGTTTTCAGGTCAATTTTCATAGGGCCGGTATCGGGGGGAGTTGTGAAGCAAGAGACTGGCACCTTCGGACAGCCACTGCGCCCGTTCTAGGCCTCCAAATACAGTTTTGTTGGTTTCTCACGTGTTCTCAGATGCCATAGAACACATCCAGGCACTTTTTTCCGAAATTGAAAATTTTAAGTTTTCAGGTTAATTTTCATAGGGCCGGTATCGGGGGGAGTTGTGAAGCAAGAGACTGGCACCTTCGGACAGCCACTGCGCCCGTTCTAGGCCTCCAAATACAGTTTTGTTGGTTTCTCACGTGTTCTCAGATGCCATAGAACACATCCAGTCACTTTTTTCCGAAATTGAAAATTTTAAGTTTTCAGGTCAATTTTCATAGGGCCGTATCGGGGGGAGTTGTGAAGCAAGAGACTGGCACCTTCGGACAGCCACTGCGCCCGTTCTAGGCCTCCAAATACAGTTTTGTTGGTTTCTCACGTGTTCTCAGATGCCATAGAACACATCCAGGCACTTTTTTCCGAAATTGAAAATTTTAAGTTTTCAGGTTAATTTTCATAGGGCCGGTATCGGGGGGAGTTGTGAAGCAAGAGACTGGCACCTTCGGACAGCCACTGCGCCCGTTCTAGGCCTCCAAATACAGTTTTGTTGGTTTCTCACATGTTCTCAGATGCCATAGAACACATCCAGGCACTTTTTTCCGAAATTGAAAATTTTAAGTTTTCAGGTCAATTTTCATAGGGCCGGTATCGGGGAGAGTTGAGAAGCAAGAGACTGGCACCTTCGGACAGCCACTGCGCCCGTTCTAGGCCTCCAAATACAGTTTTGTTGGTTTCTCACGTGTTCTCAGATGCCATAGAACACATCCAGGCACTTTTTTCCGAAATTGAAAATTTGAAGTTTTCAGGTCAATTTTCAAAGGGCCGGTATCGGGGGGAGTTGTGAAGCAAGAGACTGGCACCTTCGGACAGCCACTGCGCCCGTTCTAGGCCTCCAAATACAGTTTTGTTGGTTTCTCACGTGTTCTCAGATGCCATAGAACGCATCCAGGCACTTTTTTCCGAAATTGAAAATATTAAGTTTTCAGGTCAATTTTCATAGGGCCGGTATCGGCCGTTCGGGGGGAGTTGTGAAGCAAGAGACTGGCACCTTCGGACAGCCACTGCGCCCGTTCTAGGCCTCCAAATACAGTTTTGTTGGTTTCTCACATGTTCTCAGATGCCATAGAACACATCCAGGCACTTTTTTCCGAATTGAAAATTTTAAGTTTTCAGGTCAATTTTCATAGGGCCGGTATCGGGGAGAGTTGTGAAGCAAGAGACTGGCACCTTCGGACAGCCACTGCGCCCGTTCTAGGCCTCCAAATACAGTTTTGTTGGTTTCTCACGTGTTCTCAGATGCCATAGAACACATCCAGGCACTTTTTTCCGAAATTGAAAATTTTAAGTTTTCAGGTCAATTTTCATAGGGCCGGTATCGGGGAGAGTTGAGAAGCAAGAGACTGGCACCTTCGGACAGCCACTGCGCCCGTTCTAGGCCTCCAAATACAGTTTTGTTGGTTTCTCACGTGTTCTCAGATGCCATAGAACACATCCAGGTACTTTTTTCCGAAATTGAAAATTTGAAGTTTTCAGGTCAATTTTCATAGGGCCGGCATCGGGGAGAGTTGAGAAGCAAGAGACTGGCACCTTCGGACAGCCACTGCGCCCGTTCTAGGCCTCCAAATACAGTTTTGTTGGTTTCTCACGTGTTCTCAGATGCCATAGAACACATCCAGGTACTTTTTTCCGAAATTGAAAATTTTAAGTTTTCAGGTCAATTTTCATAGGGCCGGTATCGGCCGTTCGGGGGGAGTTGTGAAGCAAGAGACTGGCACCTTCGGACAGCCACTGCGCCCGTTCTAGGCCTCCAAATACAGTTTTGTTGGTTTCTCACGTGTTCTCAGATGCCATAGAACACATCCAGGCACTTTTTTCCGAAATTGAAAATTTTAAGTTTTCAGGTCAATTTTCATAGGGCCGGTATCGGGGAGAGTTGAGAAGCAAGAGACTGGCACCTTCGGACAGCCACTGCGCCCGTTCTAGGCCTCCAAATACAGTTTTGTTGGTTTCTCACGTGTTCTCAGATGCCATAGAACACATCCAGGTACTTTTTTCCGAAATTGAAAATTTGAAGTTTTCAGGTCAATTTTCATAGGGCCGGCATCGGGGAGAGTTGAGAAGCAAGAGACTGGCACCTTCGGACAGCCACTGCGCCCGTTCTAGGCCTCCAAATACAGTTTTGTTGGTTTCTCACGTGTTCTCAGATGCCATAGAACACATCCAGGTACTTTTTTCCGAAATTGAAAATTTTAAGTTTTCAGGTCAATTTTCATAGGGCCGGTATCGGCCGTTCGGGGGGAGTTGTGAAGCAAGAGACTGGCACCTTCGGACAGCCACTGCGCCCGTTCTAGGCCTCCAAATACAGTTTTGTTGGTTTCTCACGTGTTCTCAGATGCCATAGAACACATCCAGGTACTTTTTTCCGAAATTGAAAATTTTAAGTTTTCAGGTCAATTTTCATAGGGCCGGCATCGGGGAGAGTTGAGAAGCAAGAGACTGGCACCTTCGGACAGCCACTGCGCCCGTTCTAGGCCTCCAAATACAGTTTTGTTGGTTTCTCACATGTTCTCAGATGCCATAGAACACATCCAGGCACTTTTTTCCGAAATTGAAAATTTTAAGTTTTCAGGTCAATTTTCATAGGGCCGGCATCGGGGAGAGTTGAGAAGCAAGAGACTGGCACCTTCGGACAGCCACTGCGCCCGTTCTAGGCCTCCAAATACAGTTTTGTTGGTTTCTCACGTGTGCTCAGATGCCATAGAACACATCCAGGTACTTTTTTCCGAAATTGAAAATTTTAAGTTTTCAGGTCAATTTTCATAGGGCCGGTATCGGCCGTTCGGGGGGAGTTGTGAAGCAAGAGACTGGCACCTTCGGACAGCCACTGCGCCCGTTCTAGGCCTCCAAATACAGTTTTGTTGGTTTCTCACGTGTTCTCAGATGCCATAGAACACATCCAGGCACTTTTTTCCGAAATTGAAAATTTTAAGTTTTCAGGTCAATTTTCATAGGGCCGGTATCGGGGAGAGTTGAGAAGCAAGAGACTGGCACCTTCGGACAGCCACTGCGCCCGTTCTAGGCCTCCAAATACAGTTTTGTTGGTTTCTCACGTGTTCTCAGATGCCATAGAACACATCCAGGTACTTTTTTCCGAAATTGAAAATTTTAAGTTTTCAGGTCAATTTTCATAGGGCCGGTATCGGGAGGAGTTGTGAAGCAAGAGACTGGCACCTTCGGACAGCCACTGCGCCCGTTCTAGGCCTCCAAATACAGTTTTGTTGGTTTCTCACATGTTCTCAGATGCCATAGAACACATCCAGGCACTTTTTTCCGAAATTGAAAATTTTAAGTTTTCAGGTCAATTTTCATAGGGCCGGTATCGGGGGGAGTTGTGAAGCAAGAGACTGGCACCTTCGGACAGCCACTGCGCCCGTTCTAGGCCTCCAAATACAGTTTTGTTGGTTTCTCACGTGTTCTCAGATGCCATAGAACACATCCAGGCACTTTTTTCCGAAATTGAAAATTTTAAGTTTTCAGGTCAATTTTCATAGGGCCGGTATCGGGGAGAGTTGAGAAGCAAGAGACTGGCACCTTCGGACAGCCACTGCGCCCGTTCTAGGCCTCCAAATACAGTTTTGTTGGTTTCTCACATGTTCTCAGATGCCATAGAACACATCCAGGCACTTTTTTCCGAAATTGAAAATTTTAAGTTTTCAGGTCAATTTTCATAGGGCCGGTATCGGGGGGAGTTGTGAAGCAAGAGACTGGCACCTTCGGACAGCCACTGCGCCCGTTCTAGGCCTCCAAATACAGTTTTGTTGGTTTCTCACATGTTCTCAGATGCCATAGAACACATCCAGGCACTTTTTTTCGAAATTGAAAATTTTAAGTTTTCAGGTCAATTTTCATAGGGCCGGTATCGGGGGGAGTTGTGAAGCAAGAGACTGGCACCTTCGGACAGCCACTGCGCCCGTTCTAGGCCTCCAAATACAGTTTTGTTGGTTTCTCACGTGTTCTCAGATGCCATAGAACACATCCAGGTACTTTTTTCCGAAATTGAAAATTTTAAGTTTTCAGGTCAATTTTCATAGGGCCGGTATCGGCCGTTCGGGGGGAGTTGTGAAGCAAGAGACTGGCACCTTCGGACAGCCACTGCGCCCGTTCTAGGCCTCCAAATACAGTTTTGTTGGTTTCTCACGTGTTCTCAGATGCCATAGAACACATCCAGGCACTTTTTTCCGAAATTGAAAATTTTAAGTTTTCAGGTCAATTTTCATAGGGCCGGTATCGGGGGGAGTTGTGAAGCAAGAGACTGGCACCTTCGGACAGCCACTGCGCCCGTTCTAGGCCTCCAAATACAGTTTTGTTGGTTTCTCGCGTGTTCCCGGATGCCATAGAACACATCCAGGTACTTTTTTCCGAAATTGAAAATTTGAAGTTTTCAGGTCAATTTTCATAGGGCCGGTATCGGGGAGAGTTGAGAAGCAAGAGACTGGCACCTTCGGACAGCCACTGCGCCCGTTCTAGGCCTCCAAATACAGTTTTGTTGGTTTCTCACGTGTTCTCAGATGCCATAGAACACATCCAGGTACTTTTTTCCGAAATTGAAAATTTTAAGTTTTCAGGTCAATTTTCATAGGGCCGGTATCGGGGAGAGTTGAGAAGCAAGAGACTGGCACCTTCGGACAGCCACTGCGCCCGTTCTAGGCCTCCAAATACAGTTTTGTTGGTTTCTCACGTGTTCTCAGATGCCATAGAACACATCCAGGCACTTTTTTCCGAAATTGAAAATTTTAAGTTTTCAGGTCAATTTTCATAGGGCCGGCATCGGGGAGAGTTGAGAAGCAAGAGACTGGCACCTTCGGACAGCCACTGCGCCCGTTCTAGGCCTCCAAATACAGTTTTGTTGGTTTCTCACATGTTCTCAGATGCCATAGAACACATCCAGGCACTTTTTTCCGAAATTGAAAATTTTAAGTTTTTAGGTCAATTTTCATAGGGCCGGTATCGGGGAGAGTTGAGAAGCAAGAGACTGGCACCTTCGGACAGCCACTGCGCCCGTTCTAGGCCTCCAAATACAGTTTTGTTGGTTTCTCACATGTTCTCAGATGCCATAGAACACATCCAGGTACTTTTTTCCGAAATTGAAAATTTGAAGTTTTCAGGTCAATTTTCATAGGGCCGGTATCGGCCGTTCGGGGGGAGTTGTGAAGCAAGAGACTGGCACCTTCGGACAGCCACTGCGCCCGTTCTAGGCCTCCAAATACAGTTTTGTTGGTTTCTCACGTGTTCTCAGATGCCATAGAACACATCCAGGCACTTTTTTCCGAAATTGAAAATTTTAAGTTTTCAGGTCAATTTTCATAGGGCCGGCATCGGGGAGAGTTGAGAAGCAAGAGACTGGCACCTTCGGACAGCCACAGCGCCCGTTCTAGGCCTCCAAATACAGTTTTGTTGGTTTCTCACGTGTTCTCAGATGCCATAGAACACATCCAGGTACTTTTTTCCGAAATTGAAAATTTTAAGTTTTCAGGTCAATTTTCATAGGGCCGGTATCGGCCGTTCGGGGGGAGTTGTGAAGCAAGAGACTGGCACCTTCGGACAGCCACTGCGCCCGTTCTAGGCCTCCAAATACAGTTTTGTTGGTTTCTCACGTGTTCTCAGATGCCATAGAACACATCCAGGTACTTTTTTCCGAAATTGAAAATTTTAAGTTTTCAGGTCAATTTTCATAGGGCCGGCATCGGGGAGAGTTGAGAAGCAAGAGACTGGCACCTTCGGACAGCCACTGCGCCCGTTCTAGGCCTCCAAATACAGTTTTATTGGTTTCTCACATGTTCTCAGATGCCATAGAACACATCCAGGCACTTTTTTCCGAAATTGAAAATTTTAAGTTTTCAGGCCGGTATCGGGGAGAGTTGAGAAGCAAGAGACTGGCACCTTCGGACAGCCACTGCGCCCGTTCTAGGCCTCCAAATACAGTTTTGTTGGTTTCTCACGTGTTCTCAGATGCCATAGAACACATCCAGGCACTTTTTTCCGAAATTGAAAATTTTAAGTTTTCAGGTCAATTTTCATAGGGCCGGTATCGGGGGGAGTTGAGAAGCAAGAGACTGGCACCTTCGGACAGCCACTGCGCCCGTTCTAGGCCTCCAAATACAGTTTTGTTGGTTTCTCACGTGTTCTCAGATGCCATAGAACACATCCAGGCACTTTTTTCCGAAATTGAAAATTTTAAGTTTTCAGGTCAATTTTCATAGGGCCGGCATCGGGGAGAGTTGAGAAGCAAGAGACTGGCACCTTCGGACAGCCACTGCGCCCGTTCTAGGCCTCCAAATACAGTTTTGTTGGTTTCTCACGTGTTCTCAGATGCCATAGAACACATCCAGGTACTTTTTTCCGAAATTGAAAATTTTAAGTTTTCAGGTCAATTTTCATAGGGCCGGCATCGGGGAGAGTTGAGAAGCAAGAGACTGGCACCTTCGGACAGCCACTGCGCCCGCTCTAGGCCTCCAAATACAGTTTTGTTGGTTTCTCACATGTTCTCAGATGCCATAGAACACATCCAGGCACTTTTTTCCGAAATTGAAAATTTTAAGTTTTCAGGTCAATTTTCATAGGGCCGGTATCGGGGGGAGTTGTGAAGCAAGAGACTGGCACCTTCGGACAGCCACTGCGCCCGTTCTAGGCCTCCAAATACAGTTTTGTTGGTTTCTCACGTGTTCTCAGATGCCATAGAACACATCCAGGTACTTTTTTCCGAAATTGAAAATTTTAAGTTTTCAGGTCAATTTTCATAGGGCCGGCATCGGGGAGAGTTGAGAAGCAAGAGACTGGCACCTTCGGACAGCCACTGCGCCCGCTCTAGGCCTCCAAATACAGTTTTGTTGGTTTCTCACATGTTCTCAGATGCCATAGAACACATCCAGGCACTTTTTTCCGAAATTGAAAATTTTAAGTTTTCAGGTCAATTTTCATAGGGCCGGTATCGGGGGGAGTTGTGAAGCAAGAGACTGGCACCTTCGGACAGCCACTGCGCCCGTTCTAGGCCTCCAAATACAGTTTTGTTGGTTTCTCACATGTTCTCAGATGCCATAGAACACATCCAGGCACTTTTTTCCGAAATTGAAAATTTTAAGTTTTCAGGTCAATTTTCATAGGGCCGGTATCGGGGAGAGTTGTGAAGCAAGAGACTGGCACCTTCGGACAGCCACTGCGCCCGTTCTAGGCCTCCAAATACAGTTTTGTTGGTTTCTCACATGTTCTCAGATGACAGGAACACATCCAGGCACTTTTTTCCGAAATTGAAAATTTTAAGTTTTCAGGTCAATTTTCATAGGGCCGGTATCGGGGGGAGTTGTGAAGCAAGAGACTGGCACCTTCGGACAGCCACTGCGCCCGTTCTAGGCCTCCAAATACAGTTTTGTTGGTTTCTCACGTGTTCTCAGATGCCATAGAACACATCCAGGCACTTTTTTCCGAAATTGAAAATTTTAAGTTTTCAGGTCAATTTTCATAGGGCCGGTATCGGGGAGAGTTGAGAAGCAAGAGACTGGCACCTTCGGACAGCCACTACGCCCGTTCTAGGCCTCCAAATACAGTTTTGTTGGTTTCTCACGTGTTCTCAGATGCCATAGAACACATCCAGGTACTTTTTTCCGAAATTGAAAATTTGAAGTTTTCAGGTCAATTTTCATAGGGCCGGCATCGGGGAGAGTTGAGAAGCAAGAGACTGGCACCTTCGGACAGCCACTGCGCCCGTTCTAGGCCTCCAAATACAGTTTTGTTGGTTTCTCACGTGTTCTCAGATGCCATAGAACACATCCAGGTACTTTTTTCCGAAATTGAAAATTTTAAGTTTTCAGGTCAATTTTCATAGGGCCGGTATCGGCCGTTCGGGGGGAGTTGTGAAGCAAGAGACTGGCACCTTCGGACAGCCACTGCGCCCGTTCTAGGCCTCCAAATACAGTTTTGTTGGTTTCTCACGTGTGCTCAGATGCCATAGAACACATCCAGGCACTTTTTTCCGAAATTGAAAATTTTAAGTTTTCAGGTCAATTTTCATAGGGCCGGTATCGGCCGTTCGGGGGGAGTTGTGAAGCAAGAGACTGGCACCTTCGGACAGCCACTGCGCCCGTTCTAGGCCTCCAAATACAGTTTTGTTGGTTTCTCACGTGTTCTCAGATGCCATAGAACACATCCAGGCACTTTTTTCCGAAATTGAAAATTTTAAGTTTTCAGGTCAATTTTCATAGGGCCGGTATCGGGGGGAGTTGTGAAGCAAGAGACTGGCACCTTCGGACAGCCACTGCGCCCGTTCTAGGCCTCCAAATACAGTTTTGTTGGTTTCTCACGTGTTCTCAGATGCCATAGAACACATCCAGGTACTTTTTTCCGAAATTGAAAATTTGAAGTTTTCAGGTCAATTTTCATAGGGCCGGTATCGGGGAGTGTTGAGAAGCAAGAGACTGGCACCTTCGGACAGCCACTGCGCCCGTTCTAGGCCTCCAAATACAGTTTTGTTGGTTTCTCACGTGTTCTCAGATGCCATAGAACACATCCAGGCACTTTTTTCCGAAATTGAAAATTTTAAGTTTTCAGGTCAATTTTCATAGGGCCGGTATAGGGGAGAGTTGAGAAGCAAGAGACTGGCACCTTCGGACAGCCACTGCGCCCGTTCTAGGCCTCCAAATACAGTTTTGTTGGTTTCTCACATGTTCTCAGATGCCATAGAACACATCCAGGCACTTTTTTCCGAAATTGAAAATTTTAAGTTTTCAGGTCAATTTTCATAGGGCCGGTATCGGCCGTTCGGGGAGAGTTGTGAAGCAAGAGACTGGCACCTTCGGACAGCCACTGCGCCCGTTCTAGGCCTCCAAATACAGTTTTGTTGGTTTCTCACGTGTTCTCAGATGCCATAGAACACATCCAGGCACTTTTTTCCGAAATTGAAAATTTGAAGTTTTCAGGTCAATTTTCATAGGGCCGGTATCGGGGAGAGTTGAGAAGCAAGAGACTGGCACCTTCGGACAGCCACTGCGCCCGTTCTAGGCCTCCAAATACAGTTTTGTTGGTTTCTCACATGTTCTCAGATGCCATAGAACACATCCAGGCACTTTTTTCCGAAATTGAAAATTTTAAGTTTTCAGGTCAATTTTCATAGGGCCGGTATCGGGGAGAGTTGAGAAGCAAGAGACTGGCACCTTCGGACAGCCACTGCGCCCGTTCTAGGCCTCCAAATACAGTTTTGTTGGTTTCTCACATGTTCTCAGATGCCATAGAACACATCCAGGCACTTTTTTCCGAAATTGAAAATTTTAAGTTTTCAGGTCAATTTTCATAGGGCCGGTATCGGGGAGAGTTGTGAAGCAAGAGACTGGCACCTTCGGACAGCCACTGCGCCCGTTCTAGGCCTCCAAATACAGTTTTGTTGGTTTCTCACATGTTCTCAGATGCCATAGAACACATCCAGGCACTTTTTTCCGAAATTGAAAATTTTAAGTTTTCAGGTCAATTTTCATAGGGCCGGTATCGGGGGGAGTTGTGAAGCAAGAGACTGGCACCTTCGGACAGCCACTGCGCCCGTTCTAGGCCTCCAAATACAGTTTTGTTGGTTTCTCACATGTTCTCAGATGCCATAGAACACATCCAGGCACTTTTTTCCGAAATTGAAAATTTTAAGTTTTCAGGTCAATTTTCATAGGGCCGGTATCGGGGAGAGTTGAGAAGCAAGAGACTGGCACCTTCGGACAGCCACTGCGCCCGTTCTAGGCCTCCAAATACAGTTTTGTTGGTTTCTCACATGTTCTCAGATGCCATAGAACACATCCAGGCACTTTTTTCCGAAATTGAAAATTTTAAGTTTTCAGGTCAATTTTCATAGGGCCGGTATCGGGGGGAGTTGTGAAGCAAGAGACTGGCACCTTCGGACAGCCACTGCGCCCGTTCTAGGCCTCTAAATACAGTTTTGTTGGTTTCTCACATGTTCTCAGATGCCATAGAACACATCCAGGTACTTTTTTCCGAAATTGAAAATTTGAAGTTTTCAGGTCAATTTTCATAGGGCCGGTATCGGCCGTTCGGGGGGAGTTGTGAAGCAAGAGACTGGCACCTTCGGACAGCCACTGCGCCCGTTCTAGGCCTCCAAATACAGTTTTGTTGGTTTCTCACGTGTTCTCAGATGCCATAGAACACATCCAGGCACTTTTTTCCGAAATTGAAAATTTTAAGTTTTCAGGTCAATTTTTATAGGGCCGGTATCGGGGGGAGTTGTGAAGCAAGAGACTGGCACCTTCGGACAGCCACTGCGCCCGTTCTAGGCCTCCAAATACAGTTTTGTTGGTTTCTCACATGTTCTCAGATGCCATAGAACACATCCAGGCACTTTTTTCCGAAATTGAAAATTTTAAGTTTTCAGGTCAATTTTCATAGGGCCGGTATCGGGGAGAGTTGAGAAGCAAGAGACTGGCACCTTCGGACAGCCACTGCGCCCGTTCTAGGCCTCCAAATACAGTTTTGTTGGTTTCTCACGTGTTCTCAGATGCTATAGAACACATCCAGGTACTTTTTTCCGAAATTGAAAATTTTAAGTTTTCAGGTCAATTTTCATAGGGCCGGTATCGGGGAGAGTTGAGAAGCAAGAGACTGGCACCTTCGGACAGCCACTGCGCCCGTTCTAGGCCTCCAAATACAGTTTTGTTGGTTTCTCACGTGTTCTCAGATGCCATAGAACACATCCAGGCACTTTTTTCCGAAATTGAAAATATTAAGTCTTCAGGTCAATTTTCATAGGGCCGGCATCGGGGAGAGTTGAGAAGCAAGAGACTGGCACCTTCGGACAGCCACTGCGCCCGTTCTAGGCCTCCAAATACAGTTTTGTTGGTTTCTCACATGTTCTCAGATGCCATAGAACACATCCAGGCACTTTTTTCCGAGATTGAAAATTTTAAGTTTTCAGGTCAATTTTCATAGGGCCGGTATCGGGGGGAGTTGTGAAGCAAGAGACTGGCACCTTCGGACAGCCACTGCGCCCGTTCTAGGCCTCCAAATACAGTTTTGTTGGTTTCTCACATGTTCTCAGATGCCATAGAACACATCCAGGCACTTTTTTCCGAAATTGAAAATTTTAAGTTTTCAGGTCAATTTTCATAGGGCCGGTATCGGGGGGAGTTGTGAAGCAAGAGTCTGGCACCTTCGGACAGCCACTGCGCCCGTTCTAGGCCTCCAAATACAGTTTTGTTGGTTTCTCACGTGTTCTCAGATGCCATAGAACACATCCAGGCACTTTTTTCCGAAATTGAAAATTTTAAGTTTTCAGGTCAATTTTCATAGGGCCGGTATCGGGGAGAGTTGAGAAGCAAGAGAGTGGCACCTTCGGACAGCCACTGCGCCCGTTCTAGGCCTCCAAATACAGTTTTGTTGGTTTCTCACATGTTCTCAGATGCCATAGAACACATCCAGGCACTTTTTTCCGAAATTGAAAATTTTAAGTTTTCAGGTCAATTTTCATAGGGCCGGTATCGGGGGGAGTTGTGAAGCAAGAGACTGGCACCTTCGGACAGCCACTGCGCCCGTTCTAGGCCTCCAAATACAGTTTTGTTGGTTTCTCACATGTTCTCAGATGCCATAGAACACATCCAGGCACTTTTTTCCGAAATTGAAAATTTTAAGTTTTCAGGTCAATTTTCATAGGGCCGGTATCGGGGGGAGTTGAGAAGCAAGAGACTGGCACCTTCGGACAGCCACTGCGCCCGTTCTAGGCCTCCAAATACAGTTTTGTTGGTTTCTCACGTGTTCTCAGATGCCATAGAACACATCCAGGTACTTTTTTCCGAAATTGAAAATTTGAAGTTTTCAGGTCAATATTCATAGGGCCGGCATCGGGGAGAGTTGAGAAGCAAGAGACTGGCACCTTCGGACAGCCACTGCGCCCGTTCTAGGCCTCCAAATACAGTTTTGTTGGTTTCTCACGTGTTCTCAGATGCCATAGAACACATCCAGGCACTTTTTTCCGAAATTGAAAATTTTAAGTTTTCAGGTCAATTTTCATAGGGCCGGTATCGGCCGTTCGGGGGGAGTTGTGAAGCAAGAGACTGGCACCTTCGGACAGCCACTGCGCCCGTTCTAGGCCTCCAAATACAGTTTTGTTGGTTTCTCACATGTTCTCAGATGCCATAGAACACATCCAGGCACTTTTTTCCGAAATTGAAAATTTTAAGTTTTCAGGTAAATTTTCATAGGGCCGGTATCGGGGAGAGTTGTGAAGCAAGAGACTGGCACCTTCGGACAGCCACTGCGCCCGTTCTAGGCCTCCAAATACAGTTTTGTTGGTTTCTCACATGTTCTCAGATGCCATAGAACACATCCAGGCACTTTTTTCCGAAATTGAAAATTTTAAGTTTTCAGGTAAATTTTCATAGGGCCGGTATCGGGGAGAGTTGTGAAGCAAGAGACTGGCACCTTCGGACAGCCACTGCGCCCGTTCTAGGCCTCCAAATACAGTTTTGTTGGTTTCTCACATGTTCTCAGATGCCATAGAACACATCCAGGCACTTTTTTCCGAAATTGAAAATTTTAAGTTTTCAGTTCAATTTTCATAGGGCCGGTATCGGGGAGAGTTGTGAAGCAAGAGACTGGCACCTTCGGACAGCCACTGCGCCCGTTCTAGGCCTCCAAATACAGTTTTGTTGGTTTCTCACATGTTCTCAGATGCCATAGAACACATCCAGGCACTTTTTTCCGAAATTGAAAATTTTAAGTTTTCAGGTCAATTTTCATAGGGCCGGTATTGGGGAGAGTTGAGAAGCAAGAGACTGGCACCTTCGGACAGCCACTGCGCCCGTTCTAGGCCTCCAAATACAGTTTTGTTGGTTTCTCACGTGTTCTCAGATGCCATAGAACACATCCAGGCACTTTTTTCCGAAATTGAAAATTTTAAGTTTTCAGGTCAATTTTCATAGGGCCGGTATCGGGGAGAGTTGAGAAGCAAGAGACTGGCACCTTCGGACAGCCACTGCGCCCGTTCTAGGCCTCCAAATACAGTTTTGTTGGTTTCTCACGTGTTCTCAGATGCCATAGAACACATCCAGGCACTTTTTTCCGAAATTGAAAATTTTAAGTTTTCAGGTCAATTTTCATAGGGCCGGTATCGGGGAGAGTTGAGAAGCAAGAGACTGGCACCTTCGGACAGCCACTGCGCCCGTTCTAGGCCTCCAAATACAGTTTTGTTGGTTTCTCACGTGTTCTCAGATGCCATAGAACACATCCAGGCACTTTTTTCCGAAATTGAAAATTTTAAGTTTTCAGGTCAATTTTCATAGGGCCGGTATCGGCCGTTCGGGGAGAGTTGTGAAGCAAGAGACTGGCACCTTCGGACAGCCACTGCGCCCGTTCTAGGCCTCCAAATACAGTTTTGTTGGTTTCTCACATGTTCTCAGATGCCATAGAACACATCCAGGCACTTTTTTCCGAAATTGAAAATTTTAAGTTTTCAGGTCAATTTTCATAGGGCCGGTATCGGGGAGAGTTGAGAAGCAAGAGACTGGCACCTTCGGACAGCCACTGCGCCCGTTCTAGGCCTCCAAATACAGTTTTGTTGGTTTCTCACGTGTTCTCAGATGCCATAGAACACATCCAGGCACTTTTTTCCGAAATTGAAAATTTTAAGTTTTCAGGTAAATTTTCATAAAGCCGGCATCGGGGAGAGTTGAGAAGCAAGAGACTGGCACCTTCGGACAGCCACTGCGCCCGTTCTAGGCCTCCAAATACAGTTTTGTTGGTTTCTCACATGTTCTCAGATGCCATAGAACACATCCAGGTACTTTTTTCCGAAATTGAAAATTTTAAGTTTTCAGGTCAATTTTCATAGGGCCGGTATCGGCCGTTCGGGGGGAGTTGTGAAGCAAGAGACTGGCACCTTCGGACAGCCACTGCGCCCGTTCTAGGACTCCAAATACAGTTTTGTTGGTTTCTCACATGTTCTCAGATGCCATAGAACACATCCAGGTACTTTTTTCCGAAATTGAAAATTTTAAGTTTTCAGGTCAATTTTCATAGGGCCGGTATCGGCCGTTCGGGGGGAGTTGTGAAGCAAGAGACTGGCACCTTCGGACAGCCACTGCGCCCGTTCTAGGCCTCCAAATACAGTTTTGTTGGTTTCTCACATGTTCTCAGATGCCATAGAACACATCCAGGCACTTTTTTCCGAAATTGAAAATTTTAAGTTTTCAGGTCAATTTTCATAGGGCCGGTATCGGGGAGAGTTGAGAAGCAAGAGACTGGCACCTTCGGACAGCCACTGCGCCCGTTCTAGGCCTCCAAATACAGTTTTGTTGGTTTCTCACGTGTTCTCAGATGCCATAGAACACATCCAGGTACTTTTTTCCGAAATTGAAAATTTTAAGTTTTCAGGTCAATTTTCATAGGGCCGGCATCGGGGAGAGTTGAGAAGCAAGAGACTGGCACCTTCGGACAGCCACTGCGCCCGTTCTAGGCCTCCAAATACAGTTTTGTTGGTTTCTCACGTGTTCTCAGATGCCATAGAACACATCCAGGTACTTTTTTCCGAAATTGAAAATTTGAAGTTTTCAGGTCAATTTTCATAGGGCCGGTATCGGCCGTTCGGGGGGAGTTGTGAAGCAAGAGACTGGCACCTTCGGACAGCCACTGCGCCCGTTCTAGGGCTCCAAATACAGTTTTGTTGGTTTCTCACATGTTCTCAGATGCCATAGAACACATCCAGGTACTTTTTTCCGAAATTGAAAATTTTAAGTTATCAGGTCAATTTTCTTAGGGCCGGTATCGGCCGTTCGGGGGGAGTTGTGAAGCAAGAGACTGGCACCTTCGGACAGCCACTGCGCCCGTTCTAGGCCTCCAAATACAGTTTTGTTGGTTTCTCACATGTTCTCAGATGCCATAGAACACATCCAGGCACTTTTTTCCGAAATTGAAAATTTTAAGTTTTTAGGTCAATTTTCATAGGGCCGGTATCGGGGAGAGTTGAGAAGCAAGAGACTGGCACCTTCGGACAGCCACTGCGCCCGTTCTAGGCCTCCAAATACAGTTTTGTTGGTTTCTCACGTGTTCTCAGATGCCATAGAACACATCCAGGCACTTTTTTCCGAAATTGAAAATTTGAAGTTTTCAGGTCAATTTTCATAGGGCCGGCATCGGGGAGAGTTGAGAAGCAAGAGACTGGCACCTTCGGACAGCCACTGCGCCCGTTCTAGGCCTCCAAATACAGTTTTGTTGGTTTCTCACGTGTTCTCAGATGCCATAGAACACATCCAGGTACTTTTTTCCGAAATTGAAAATTTGAAGTTTTCAGGTCAATTTTCATAGGGCCGGCATCGGGGAGAGTTGAAAAGCAAAAGACTGGCACCTTCGGACAGCCACTGCGCCCGTTCTAGGCCTCCAAATACAGTTTTGTTGGTTTCTCACGTGTTCTCAGATGCCATAGAACACATCCAGGCACTTTTTTCCGAAATTGAAAATTTGAAGTTTTCAGGTCAATTTTCATAGGGCCGGCATCGGGGAGAGTTGAGAAGCAAGAGACTGGCACCTTCGGACAGCCACTGCGCCCGTTCTAGGCCTCCAAATACAGTTTTGTTGGTTTCTCACGTGTTCTCAGATGCCATAGAACACATCCAGGCACTTTTTTCCGAAATTGAAAATTTTAAGTTTTCAGGTCAATTTTCATAGGGCCGGTATCGGGGGGAGTTGTGAAGCAAGAGACTGGCACCTTCGGACAGCCACTGCGCCTGTTCTAGGCCTCCAAATACAGTTTTGTTGGTTTCTCACGTGTTCTCAGATGCCATAGAATACATCCAGGTACTTTTTTCCGAAATTGAAAATTTTAAGTTTTCAGGTCAATTTTCATAGGGCCGGCATCGGGGAGAGTTGAGAAGCAAGAGACTGGCACCTTCGGACAGCCACTGCGCCCGTTCTAGGCCTCCAAATACAGTTTTGTTGGTTTCTCACGTGTTCTCAGATGCCATAGAACACATCCAGGCACTTTTTTCCGAAATTGAAAATTTTAAGTTTTCAGGTCAATTTTCATAGGGCCGGTATCGGCCGTTCGGGGAGAGTTGAGAAGCAAGAGACTGGCACCTTCGGACAGCCACTGCGCCCGTTCTAGGCCTCCAAATACAGTTTTGTTGGTTTCTCACGTGTTCTCAGATGCCATAGAACACATCCAGGTACTTTTTTCCGAAATTGAAAATTTGAAGTTTTCAGGTCAATTTTCATAGGGCCGGCATCGGGGAGAGTTGAGAAGCAAGACACTGGCACCTTCGGACAGCCACTGCGCCCGTTCTAGGCCTCCAAATACAGTTTTGTTGGTTTCTCACGTGTTCTCAGATGCCATAGAACACATCCAGGTACTTTTTTCCGAAATTGAAAATTTGAAGTTTTCAGGTCAATTTTCATAGGGCCGGTATCGGCCGTTCGGGGGGAGTTGTGAAGCAAGAGACTGGCACCTTCGGACAGCCACTGCGCCCGTTCTAGGCCTCCAAATACAGTTTTGTTGGTTTCTCACGTGTTCTCAGATGCCATAGAACACATCCAGGCACTTTTTTCCGAAATTGAAAATTTTAAGTTTTCAGGTCAATTTTCATAGGGCCGGTATCGGCCGTTCGGGGGGAGTTGTGAAGCAAGAGACTGGCACCTTCGGACAGCCACTGCGCCCGTTCTAGGCCTCCAAATACAGTTTTGTTGGTTTCTCACGTGTTCTCAGATGCCATAGAACACATCCAGGCACTTTTTTCCGAAATTGAAAATTTGAAGTTTTCAGGTCAATTTTCATAGGGCCGGTATCGGGGAGAGTTGAGAAGCAAGAGACTGGCACCTTCGGACAGCCACTGCGCCCGTTCTAGGCCTCCAAATACAGTTTTGTTGGTTTCTCACGTGTTCTCAGATGCCATAGAACACATCCAGGCACTTTTTTCCGAAATTGAAAATTTTAAGTTTTCAGGTCAATTTTCATAGGGCCGGTATCGGGGAGAGTTGAGAAGCAAGAGACTGGCACCTTCGGACAGCCACTGCGCCCGTTCTAGGCCTCCAAATACAGTTTTGTTGGTTTCTCACGTGTTCTCAGATGCCATAGAACACATCCAGGCACTTTTTTCCGAAATTGAAAATTTTAAGTTTTCAGGTCAATTTTCATAGGGCCGGTATCGGCCGTTCGGGGGGAGTTGTGAAGCAAGAGACTGGCACCTTCGGACAGCCACTGCGCCCGTTCTAGGCCTCCAAATACAGTTTTGTTGGTTTCTCACGTGTTCTCAGATGCCATAGAACACATCCAGGTACTTTTTTCCGAAATTGAAAATTTTAAGTTTTCAGGTTAATTTTCATAGGGCCGGTATCGGCCGTTCGGGGGGAGTTGTGAAGCAAGAGACTGGCACCTTCGGACAGCCACTGCGCCCGTTCTAGGCCTCCAAATACAGTTTTGTTGGTTTCTCACGTGTTCTCAGATGCCATAGAACACATCCAGGCACTTTTTTCCGAAATTGAAAATTTTAAGTTTTCAGGTCAATTTTCATAGGGCCGGTATCGGGGAGAGTTGAGAAGCAAGAGACTGGCACCTTCGGACAGCCACTGCGCCCGTTCTAGGCCTCCAAATACAGTTTTGTTGGTTTCTCACGTGTTCTCAGATGCCATAGAACACATCCAGGTACTTTTTTCCGAAATTGAAAATTTGAAGTTTTCAGGTCAATTTTCATAGGGCCGGTATCGGCCGTTCGGGGGGAGTTGTGAAGCAAGAGACTGGCACCTTCGGACAGCCACTGCGCCCGTTCTAGGCCTCCAAATACAGTTTTGTTGGTTTCTCACGTGTTCTCAGATGCCATAGAACACATCCAGGCACTTTTTTCCGAAATTGAAAATTTTAAGTTTTCAGGTCAATTTTCATAGGGCCGGTATCGGGGGGAGTTGTGAAGCAAGAGACTGGCACCTTCGGACAGCCACTGCGCCCGTTCTAGGCCTCCAAATACAGTTTTGTTGGTTTCTCACGTGTTCTCAGATGCCATAGAACACATCCAGGTACTTTTTTCCGAAATTGAAAATTTGAAGTTTTCAGGTCAATTTTCATAGGGCCGGCATCGGGGAGAGTTGAGAAGCAAGAGACTGGCACCTTCGGACAGCCACTGCGCCCGTTCTAGGCCTCCAAATACAGTTTTGTTGGTTTCTCACATGTTCTCAGATGCCATAGAACACATCCAGGCACTTTTTTCCGAAATTGAAAATTTTAAGTTTTCAGGTCAATTTTCATAGGGCCGGTATCGGGGAGAGTTGAGAAGCAAGAGACTGGCACCTTCGGACAGCCACTGCGCCCGTTCTAGGCCTCCAAATACAGTTTTGTTGGCTTCTCACGTGTTCTCAGATGCCATAGAACACATCCAGGCACTTTTTTCCGAAATTGAAAATTTTAAGTTTTCAGGTCAATTTTCATAGGGCCGGTATCGGGGAGAGTTGAGAAGCAAGAGACTGGCACCTTCGGACAGCCACTGCGCCCGTTCTAGGCCTCCAAATACAGTTTTGTTGGTTTCTCACGTGTTCTCAGATGCCATAGAACACATCCAGGCACTTTTTTCCGAAATTGAAAATTTTAAGTTTTCAGGTCAATTTTCATAGGGCCGGTATCGGGGAGAGTTGAGAAGCAAGAGACTGGCACCTTCGGACAGCCACTGCGCCCGTTCTAGGCCTCCAAATACAGTTTTGTTGGTTTCTCACGTGTTCTCAGATGCCATAGAACACATCCAGGCACTTTTTTCCGAAATTGAAAATTTTAAGTTTTCAGGTCAATTTTCATAGGGCCGGTATCGGGGAGAGTTGAGAAGCAAGAGACTGGCACCTTCGGACAGCCACTGCGCCCGTTCTAGGCCTCCAAATACAGTTTTGTTGGTTTCTCACGTGTTCTCAGATGCCATAGAACACATCCAGGCACTTTTTTCCGAAATTGAAAATTTTATGTTTTCAGGTCAATTTTCATAGGGCCGGTATCGGGGGGAGTTGTGAAGCAAGAGACTGGCACCTTCGGACAGCCACTGCGCCCGTTCTAGGCCTCCAAATACAGTTTTGTTGGTTTCTCACGTGTTCTCAGATGCCATAGAACACATCCAGGCACTTTTTTCCGAAATTGAAAATTTTAAGTTTTCAGGTCAATTTTCATAGGGCCGGTATCGGGGGGAGTTGTGAAGCAAGAGACTGGCACCTTCGGACAGCCACTGCGCCCGTTCTAGGCCTCCAAATACAGTTTTGTTGTTTTCTCACGTGTTCTCAGATGCCATAGAACACATCCGGGTACTTTTTTCCGAAATTGAAAATTTTAAGTTTTCAGGTCAATTTTCATAGGGCCGGTATCGGGGGAGTTGTGAAGCAAGAGACTGGCACCTTCGGACAGCCACTGCGCCCGTTCTAGGCCTCCAAATACAGTTTTGTTGGTTTCTCACGTGTTCTCAGATGCCATAGAACACATCCAGGTACTTTTTTCCGAAATTGAAAATTTTAAGTTTTCAGGTCAATTTTCATAGGGCCGGCATCGGGGAGAGTTGAGAAGCAAGAGACTGGCACCTTCGGACAGCCACTGCGCCCGTTCTAGGCCTCCAAATACAGTTTTGTTGGTTTCTCACGTGTTCTCAGATGCCATAGAACACATCCAGGTACTTTTTCCGAAATTGAAAATTTTAAGTGTTCAGGTCAATTTTCATAGGGCCGGTATCGGGGAGAGTTGAGAAGCAAGAGACTGGCACCTTCGGACAGCCACTGCGCCCGTTCTAGGCCTCCAAATACAGTTTTGTTGGTTTCTCACGTGTTCTCAGATGCCATAGAACACATCCAGGCACTTTTTTCCGAAATTGAAAATTTAAGTTTTCAGGTCAATTTTCATAGGGCCGGTATCGGCCGTTCGGGGGGAGTTGTGAAGCAAGAGACTGGCACCTTCGGACAGCCACTGCGCCCGTTCTAGGCCTCCAAATACAGTTTTGTTGGTTTCTCACGTGTTCTCAGATGCCATAGAACACATCCAGGCACTTTTTTCCGAAATTGAAAATTTTAAGTTTTCAGGTCAATTTTCATAGGGCCGGTATCGGGGGGAGTTGTGAAGCAAGAGACTGGCACCTTCGGACAGCCACTGCGCCCGTTCTAGGCCTCCAAATACAGTTTTGTTGTTTTCTCACGTGTTCTCAGATGCCATAGAACACATCCAGGTACTTTTTTCCGAAATTGAAAATTTTAAGTTTTCAGGTCAATTTTCATAGGGCCGGTATCGGGGGGAGTTGTGAAGCAAGAGACTGGCACCTTCGGACAGCACTGCGCCCGTTCTAGGCCTCCAAATACAGTTTTGTTGGTTTCTCACGTGTTCTCAGATGCCATAGAACACATCCAGGTACTTTTTTCCGAAATTGAAAATTTGAAGTTTTCAGGTCAATTTTCATAGGGCCGGCATCGGGGAGAGTTGAGAAGCAAGAGACTGGCACCTTCGGACAGCCACTGCGCCCGTTCTAGGCCTCCAAATACAGTTTTGTTGGTTTCTCACGTGTTCTCAGATGCCATAGAACACATCCAGGTACTTTTTTCCGAAATTGAAAATTTTAAGTGTTCAGGTCAATTTTCATAGGGCCGGTATCGGGGAGAGTTGAGAAGCAAGAGACTGGCACCTTCGGACAGCCACTGCGCCCGTTCTAGGCCTCCAAATACAGTTTTGTTGGTTTCTCACGTGTTCTCAGATGCCATAGAACACATCCAGGCACTTTTTTCCGAAATTGAAATTTTAAGTTTTCAGGTCAATTTTCATAGGGCCGGTATCGGCCGTCGGGGGGAGTTGTGAAGCAAGAGACTGGCACCTTCGGACAGCCACTGCGCCCGTTCTAGGCCTCCAAATACAGTTTTGTTGGTTTCTCACGTGTTCTCAGATGCCATAGAACACATCCAGGCACTTTTTTCCGAATTGAAAATTTTAAGTTTTCAGGTCAATTTTCATAGGGCCGGTATCGGGGGGAGTTGCGAAGCAAGAGACTGGCACCTTCGGACAGCCACTGCGCCCGTTCTAGGCCTCCAAATACAGTTTTGTTGGTTTCTCGCGTGTTCCCGGATGCCATAGAACACTCCAGGTACTTTTTTCCGAAATTGAAAATTTGAAGTTTTCAGGTCAATTTTCATAGGGCCGGTATCGGGAGAGTTGAGAAGCAAGAGACTGGCACCTTCGGACAGCCACTGCGCCCGTTCTAGGCTCCAAATACAGTTTTGTTGGTTTCTCACGTGTTCTCAGATGCCATAGAACACATCCAGGTACTTTTTTCCGAAATTGAAAATTTGAAGTTTTCAGGTCAATTTTCATAGGGCCGGCATCGGGGAGAGTTGAGAAGCAAGAGACTGGCACCTTCGGACAGCCACTGCGCCCGTTCTAGGCCTCCAAATACAGTTTTGTTGGTTTCTCACGTGTTCTCAGATGCCATAGAACACATCCAGGTACTTTTTTCCGAAATTGAAAATTTGAAGTTTTCAGGTCAATTTTCATAGGGCCGGCATCGGGGAGAGTTGAGAAGCAAAAGACTGGCACCTTCGGACAGCCACTGCGCCCGTTCTAGGCCTCCAAATACAGTTTTGTTGGTTTCTCACGTGTTCTCAGATGCCATAGAACACATCCAGGCACTTTTTTCCGAAATTGAAAATTTTAAGTTTTCAGGTCAATTTCATAGGGCCGGTATCGGGGAGAGGTGAGAAGCAAGAGACTGGCACCTTCGGACAGCCACTGCGCCCGTTCTAGGCCTCCAAATACAGTTTTGTTGGTTTCTCACGTGTTCTCAGATGCCATAGAACACATCCAGGCACTTTTTTCCGAAATTGAAAATTTTAAGTTTTCAGGTCAATTTTCATAGGGCCGGTATCGGGGAGAGTTGTGAAGCAAGAGACTGGCACCTTCGGACAGCCACTGCGCCCGTTCTAGGCCTCCAAATACAGTTTTGTTGGTTTCTCACGTGTTCTCAGATGCCATAGAACACATCCAGGCACTTTTTTCCGAATTGAA
>CALYFP010000009.1:0-20695 GCA_944738645.1 Eristalinus sepulchralis
TTGTTTGACTTTTTTTTCAAAATCTTTTTTTTTTTGCAATTGCAATCCATTTGTTTGATTGTATTGAAGAAATGATAGACTACATTGAGGGGAATGGGGTAGGATCGAAAGGATGTGAATAAGGGTTTGATATTTAATGTGTTTTTTTTTCGTTTTTTTTTTTCAAAAATTATTTACTCACTTTTAAGAAAATATAATCAAAAACTTAAAAATTAATTTGAGCTTTTTCTCTTCATTGCACCATTTATTTTAAGTATATAGATTTTTTTCTCTGTTTTTAAGAATTATTAGCTGAGGTGCACTCAATAAATTAAAATTCAAAATAAATTAAAATTAAAATAAAATATCCTGAATATATATAAATGTATGTTTAAGACTTAAGTTCTTTCTCTATATAAAATTTTAATAAATTTTTTTTTTAATGAACTTGTAAAGCTAAGAGGCTAGATGAAGAGAATGGAAACTGATTTACTTACTTTTCGCTGTATTCATCCATGTGGGCGTAGGATTGCACAGAGTTCTCTTCGATGAGGAATTTCACACGCTGATAGAACGACGCTGTGACTGAGGGTGGTTGCTTGCGCAGGAGAACCTCGACTGGATCGTTTGACGAGAGGCACATGATATGCTCTGAGCAAGCTGGATGCGAACAACATTCACTGTCCGAACAATCCGTCATTCCATCTAAAAGGCAGATTTTTTTCAATTAAAATTAAAATTTAAAAAAAAAATAAAAAGTAACGAAAAAAGGATTGATCACTATTAAGGACACTTGTTGCAGGAGACCTCCGCCACCCAAAGCAAGACGTGGTTCATTGCTCAATGCACTGGTCACTTGGATAGGGTGTTACAAGTGTTACAAGTGCTCTGCTAGACGCATACAAAATGTTTACCCTTCCAATGATCCCCCACAACCCTTGCCCTGAGACATGTCAATTGCCATAGCCACATCTAAAAGTCACACAGCAACCAGACACCCACATTTTGTAAATCATAATTGCGGTCGCGCGGCATGAAGCATACAACCGAAGTTGACCACATTTATTGCAAGCACGTCTTTGACCCTCTCACTCAAGTTCACATCCCCCCCCCCCCCCCCTTCCACACCGATGACGCATGCTTGCACTTAGTTAAGTCCTTCACTTCGAAGAGTTTCGGTGTAAGGGCTAAATCATGTTGCACGCCAGCCACGTTTCACAGTCGCCCGGCAACCAGCCGCCACTTTCGAAGTGCAGCAATACAACAGGGAGCAAACATAAAATCGAAATTGCAATGTGCTGTGTTCTTTGACAACTAAAACTCGCTCTATGCTCAAATTGTGCGCAAACAAAATGGAGCGCAGAATAAACAAGGATATTCGATATATCAAAAATCTTAGTCGTTCCAGACACCGCTGGAAACACGTCCCTGTAGTTTTCTCCAGCGCGCACACACTTTCTCACTTTCTTACTTTCTCACCCATGCATCGCCCCATCCCACCCCCCGAAGGAGCTCCTAAATGGATTTGGGGAAACAGAAAGAAGCGAATCAAAAAACTGAATGCTCCACCACCCCACGCAGGAGCAATGAAACGGGAAACGCTTTTTGTGTCCTTGTGGGCTTTCAGAATTGCAAAATGAAAATTAAATAAAGAAACGGAGAGAGCAGAGGAAAACGCTCAAAAAAGAAAGCCAACTGAATTCGACGTAGACACACACAAAAACACACGAAACTGCTGGAAACGACGTTGTTATTCAGAAAATTTTCCATTTCCCAGCAAATTTCATTCGGTTCCTAGAAGAAACCGCTCGCTATTGACACACAGTGCAAAGAGAAATGAAAGGAATTCTGTTCTGGCCATTCTAACCCACCCCATCTACGTGGCACTGTAGTAGTCGTCGTCGTTCTCGTCGCCTTGGCTGCATATTGCAGCAGGGATAACTGTGTCCTGCCCCGTTAATTGGTACAAAACAGCAACGGTTAGGCATCAGTCTCTGTGGTCTCAAACTTGTAACCGGAATCGTAGTTTCCCGACCACTCCATCGCATTGAATTGCAGGAAACTCCTCAAGCCCATTGAGGAAATAATGAATGGCACCCGCTCTCCGGTAGCACAGCTCTCGAATCGCCTTTGAACAATCATTGGCCTCTGTTTCGATCATCTCCATTTCATCGTTGGGAGCCTGTGTTCGGTTGCGCTGATGAAACTAAGTATTCACAAAGTCCTTCAAGCAGACAAGTGCTTTGTTTTTTTCCGCCCCCACCCGACACTCGAATTGAATGAACACCCCAAGACAAGACACCGCATCGACAAGATATACGGCTATAGATTGCGAAATTGAGAGCGGGCTTGAAACAGCAAACAGCAGCAGTCGCCACCCCTTGTAAACAGCTCCACCACCACATCACCACGACACAGCCACATCGAATGAGATGTCAAACATTAGGTTTCGAGGGCTAATTCAAGGTGTGAGAGTGTATTTCTTTCTTCTGCCGTGAAGAGGAAACCGAAATTGAAATCAATTTAAATGCAGGTTTCGCTCCCCCACCGACCACCCGCTCGACGAAACAGGGCTCCAACTGTGCTTGACATCGACATCTTCGCCGTCATCGTCGTCTTCGTCTTTGAGAATGCACTCAGGGCGACTGGCGCACTCCTCTGTCCCCGTTCCCCCCCCCCCCCATGAAGAAAGAATAAATGCCAATCGTACAATACACTCCAGAATAAAGGGTGAATGCATATTTCGTCGGGTATGTGCATGCTTTCATTTATTTTCCTTACATTTTTGTGAAGTGTTGTTTCTGTAGTGGATTTTGAAAAGTTCCACCGATTGAAACTTAAGATATCCGCATCCACAAGTAGGTTGTGTCTGGGGCTTTTACCTTGCACTGACGAAGCCCGGGCGGTCGTCTCCCTTCACATTGATTCGAGGATTGAGTCAAGAGGCTCACGGCGAATTTTTATTCTTCTTTTTGGCGCACACAAGATAAGTGGTTTCGGATAACACCGATTCTGAAGAGTCTTCAAGCTACACCGTATTCAGTCTTGTTTCTTTCCTTTTGCACCGTTGGCCTAAATGAGGAGCATTTGTTTGTTTGTGGGCCGATTGAAGTGATGAGTGTGTGCACAGGAAAAAGGGCTGTCTTGTGCTTTGTTCTGTACGATGGGAAACGGATTTCCGCGAATGCTGTGGGAGGAATCTTCAATTACAAGTGACATCCTCTGCGGCTTCACTTCGTGGGTTCAACAACCATGCTGCGGTGAGCTAGCAATACAGGGAGGGAGTCTCTTCTGCAAATTATTGTCTTTTGAAAGACAATTCGAGAGTGGATCATAAAGGACTTTATTATATGTGATACGAGGGTGGGGAGGGATTCTCTGTGTGACTGCGGGTTTGGGGGTGCTCTGACCTTGAATTCTCTTCGTGCAAATTTGAATGAGTCGCACTTATGACAAGTCTGCTGCGTAATCTTAACCTGACACCCGCTTCTGTCATGCCTTGAAAATCAGTTCTGAATGTTGAAAAATGCCGACAAAAGAGAACGGAACGAGGCGTATGTTGCCATTAACGAAGTATGTGCAATATTGACTTTTTTGGATTGCTATAGTGAACAGCATAAATCTTGAATATTTGTGATTCTTTCAGACCGATTTGTAGTTGATAACGGCTTTATCTTCAAGCAGACCAAATTGAATTTGTGCAATCTACTGTTCATCCCAGGCATGAGGGCACTGCAAAGAAGCATAAAGACTGTCTTGAAAGCTGTCGAGGTAGCCCTCAGACCAGTTTTTGTCTTTGATCCTCTTTGGTTTGAAGGAGTCTGGCAAGAGAAGAATAGAGCAAGAACTTTAGGCTAAACGATGACATCAGTTTCATCAAGCATCGTGAGAAGATCGTGCGTCACTCACAAAGTTAACACCAGGGGCACGATCTTCCATAAGTACGTTCAGCTGCTAGCATGCGCCGACGACATTGACGTGATTGGACGGACACAGCGAGCCATTAATGAGGCGTTTGTTAGCGGCTAAAATGGGTCGATAACTGAGAGCAAGACGAAGTATATGCTGCCGAAGAGAAGGGTCACACAAGATCAACGTCTTGGACAGAGCGTCACACTAGGCCCTGAAACTTCGAGGTAGTCAAGGACTTCGTCTACCGAAGTCAAACGCAGAATCACAAGCAATTGAGTAATAAAGCCCTCTCTATAAGGACTGAGCTTACTTTGTATATAAATTTCTACTTTATGGCGCGGAAACCTGAACGTTACTAAAAGCGAATGGAAAGGAAGCCTTTAGTCTTTTCGAGAGAAACGTTTTGCGTGCGATTTTTGGTCCTGTTAACATTGATGGCGTTTGGAGGAGAAGATTGAAAGACGAACTCTATAGGCTGAACAGCGACATGCGCCTGGTCAAGCGTCTTCGGATACAACACTTAAGTTGAGTAGTCCGAATCCGAGCCATTGGGACAACGCAACAGAGGACGGCCTAGGTTAAGATGGCGCACACAAGACGAGAAGGGACCTCAACCAACTTGGAGTGCCCATTTGGATGTACGAGTAGGTGTCCCCAACGTAATTCATTCGTGTTATGTGTAGATTTTTCTTTTGCGTTGAAACAGAGAAAATCTGCAGTTTAAGTCGATTTGTTCAGCAGAGAGAGAGAGCAAGAGACTTCAAAGTCGGACTAATATTCCGATAGCTGGTGGGACGTGAAAAGTGTCAGATGCTTTTACCCAGCACGGGATTCAAAGTGGAGAGGAGTCATCGCGCATGGCCCCTTTTCCACAGCTGGTGACAGAAATCCTTTAATCATCTGCCAAGGTATGAGATTCAATAAATCGAAATTTTTACCACTCTTCCTCATGGATCTGCTCAAATTTATTTCACAATTCGGTTGAAAAAGAATTTAGTTAAATGAAACTACAGCGCACATTAGGACCCATGGCCTAACTCCTTCATGCAACTACTCGTGCTACCTTTCTCTCACGTGGAGAGGGGTTCTACAGTCTACTGTCGACTAAGAACGGCAAGGTTTGAGAAGCTCTTTCATTAACGTTTGGTATTCTTTGAGTGTTGTCAGCCAAAGCGAAAGAGTCGGTGCCCCACAAATATGTGAGTCCAGGAATCGAACCTGGGACCCTTGGCATAAGTGTCGACGCCACGGTGGCTACGGACTTACATCAACTGTGTACATTGTATGAGTCTTTGACCCCAATTTCGATGCAAAACGCGGTGAACGACGAGCACATCTCTGGTGGCCTACGTAACTGAAAAAGGCCCTCAGTCAGCTGAACACAAAATTAACTAGCACAATGCCAGTTGGAGAGGTGTGTTGGCTTCTGCCCAGATCCACTTCGGACTGAAGTGCCGTCAAAAGACCTACGGACTGAATTTCGGTTGAACGATCTATAGATTTTTATTAACTCCACAAGAATCAACACAACTGTTTCAAATCACACAGGGCTTCCGCGCGAAATAACCTCACAATGGAGTGTGCAATCTATTGTTCTCTCCGTGTGGCACTGCGTCTGCTTCTTTGGGAATCACATGTGGTGCGTGTTCATCAATTGTGTCAAAATCAATCGGGTGCATGACTGTTGGGAAAAAGTGCGTACTGCTTACACGCACTTGGACTATACTCCACACCATCCCAATGAACCATGACTGATTGGGCATTCTTTCTAGAGCTGTCGTGGTTCTGCCAAGATTTGCAAGTCAGTTGCCATAAAAACAGTCACCCGATGACTACAGAAATGCCACCAACTTCGTTCGGCAGCTTTCATCATGCAAACATCGCGTTGAACTTAGCAGTGGAGGTCAGTTTCAAAAGCAGACAAGGTTCCTTCAAGCACTTCATTAAGCTGCCAACTCGCGACAACTGGTCCATGAAACCTCAAGGAACGACCAGTTGCCAGACAAAATGAAATTCTAATAACGCGCATCAAAAATGAAACAGAATTGTAATAAAATCCAGTACTCACCATTATCGTTGTCGATATTATCCTTACAGTTCATCTCGAGTGCAATGGAACAGTCGGATCCGGCCCATCCTTCAATGCAATCACATCGATATTCACCATCCTCCAGGGTGCACTGACCATGTCGGGAGCAGCCATTTTCACAGCCAGCTGAAAGGTTTAAGAGAAAACCGAAAGAAACAAACGTTACCATGTTACTTCCAACAGAACGGAACAAGTTTAATAAAAATTCACAAAAAAGGAACGAACTCCAGAGTGGCGGAAAAACACTCAATGCACCACACAGTGCACGCCCCTCACACACTTCAGCAAATGTACACACACATCGGTGTGGGCATGAGAAACGATAAATAAATAGTCAAGGGATCGCTCTCAGCTCCGGTCCTGCATGTGGACATAAAAATGCACTGCAGGACACAGGGAGTTGACTACAAAATGGGCGAAAAAGGACAAATGTAAAAATATCTTGTAAATTACATTATCGTCACCGGTGAGCAAGTTTTTTTTTTGCTTCGTCGATGGCCGCGACACACGCATACAGAGATCGTTGAAAGCGAAGGAGGAAGCTTCCCGTGAAATGACATTGTGTACCTTGCTGCAAATGAATGAATGAATTGCAAATGGAAATAAAAAACCAAAAAAAAATGCAAATCGTCGACAGAAATTAGATTAACCATGCCGAGGACTCAGACAGCGACAGAGGGGCTCTTCGGGCTAATGCTGGTATGACCCGTAGAGGCAGGACACAAATGAATAGGAAGGCATAGGCTCAGGCAGGGCTTTCAAATTTTTTTCGCGTTTGTCGGTATTACTTCCGTGTTTGCACATTTTTTTTCAATTCAGATTCGCATTCCGTCAAAACTGTACGAACACGGCAACGACAACGGTCGTGATGGCCGGGCTTCGATCGTGGTTTGGGGGCTTTTTGTGTGCGCCTCGCGAGCGCTTACATAAACTTTTCATCAGGGGATGGTTTCTCGGTTATATCTTTTTCATTACAGGAATTAGTCAGCAGTTTTGTTTTTGTTTCTCTCTTTCCCTGCTGTACCTTCTTCTTGGCGTTTTTGGGAGTTTTGACAGTTTTCTCTTTGAAACTTGCCTCGATGCCATTTTTTGCCATTTCCCTTTGCGTGGAGGGCGGTCGAGGTGAGGGAAGGAATTCGTTAGAAAAATGTTCATACATTTTGTTTGCACATGGTGGTGTTTCCCACACCGCAGCGCACACCATCCACGGCGAACCTTTGCTGTGTGCATGGAGTAAAGGGTGAAAACAGTGGGTGTCTGCAGATTGCCTGCCGAGCAAAGTTTTCTTTCTTCCACCCCGTGTGATGTGGGCAAAAAAAAGGTGGCATACATGTGTCAACTCACATTTGCGCCGAAAAACGAATTCACCAAACCCCCTCCCCCACACCCGTCCTTGAGAGCAGCTGAGGGAGCAGATAACTCCGTAGTCATGATGTATATCCCCCAGATAGATGCTTCTGTGGAGTTTAAGGCCACGGCACGGCTTGGGGTGAAGGGATGTAGTCGATGAAAAATTGATTTCGTGCTAGAATTTATCGGGGGACGCCACTGGGTGCGAGGGGACTGCTGCTGTCTTGTGTGTGTACACAGCAGAATGACATATTCGAAATTCAATATGCCAATAATTGTCTAAAATTGTATTTTAAATTGACAGTCATGTTAGCAATGTTGGGGGCAAACAGAGGGATACTCTCTCTCGCTTTGCAGAATCTGGTAAAGTAGTTTGACCTTTTTTTTGCTGCATGTGTGCTTTTTTTTTTTTGGTGCAAACGGACGTCTTGTGACGGTGAAAATTTTTGTTTCCCCCCTTTCTATTGGGTGCAGGAGAAATGACGGTTTTAGTTTTGCTCGGTGCTTGTTTCTCAAAGGATTTACTCCACGTACACACATGGTCGGTGGTGAGGTGGAGCGGGTGGGGGGGAAACTTTGGAAGATTTCAAATATCGAATATCGGAATGGGATCAGAGAAGTTGTCCCTTTTGAAAAATGCATTAGGGAGCCGGAGAAGGGAATTGTTGCATACTTTTTACTTTGAAACTGGGCGTGGCAGTATACGGCTTGGGGACGATGAAGATTTATGATGGGGTTGTGTGTAGGATTCCACAAAGTCTTCAGGATATCAAATGCTCACCAGCAGCGAAACAAATCGGAAGTATTTAAGGTTCGTCCCAGAAGGACGCTTTCCGTAAGGTCAATGATGATTTACGGCTAACTGGGAGGTCGGGAATGTGTTGCCTATGTCATGGATTTATTCAGAAAAAATTAATGCAGTGAAATTTATATTTCGTGAACACCTCGTTTTGCAGACACAAGTCTCTCTGCAATGGTTGGCTAAAGTGGGTTTCCCAATTCCTCTTATGTGGACGATTCCATTACGTGGACATGGATGGCATTCAAATCAATTTTAATTGGTTCGCTATAAAATCGCTTCTGGTGGGTAGAGGTTGAAATACACACGTAAATGTGTTTCATCGGCTTGTTAAGTACCAGGTAAAGCACGGGAGAAGCGTAAGCAACACTAGTTTGGAAGGAAAATCGCTGCTGTTTTATGCACTTTGCTGACTGACCTTCTTCTTTCTTTTCCCAAAAGGAACTCTGGCTTGCAAAGAGAGAGACAGGAGGCTTGTAAAAATTCAAAACTACCAAGTACCAAGGCGTGGAATAAAGTTTCCACAGATGAAAGGGAAACCTGAAGGTTTCGAGACGGATAAGTGAATGTGTCCCACAAAATGCAACGTTCCATTGATTGGTTTTCGAAATGAAGATTCGAACAATTGCGCAATTTTATGCGAATTTTCGTTCTCCGATCTAAGGATTATGTGAAAGTGAGATGTAGCAACCAAGATGGGTACGCTGAGGTGACTTTATGAGACAATCCGTTCAGAAAGGACCTTTCTAATGCAGCATTTGTTGTTAACATACATACTCCGTCGGGAAGTGCATCGACTCACACCCCTATGTTCCAGGTTCGATTCCCTGACTGAAGACCTTGTGTTCTCTCGGCATCACTTCTTTCGAGTTGCTGACAGTACTCAAAGAGTATCAATTGCCTATGAAAAGTTTCTCAAATATCGCCGTTCGGATTCAGCAAACAACTGTAAGTCCCTTCCACTTATCAGAGAACAGTAGCACGCACAACACGAGTGGTTGTTGTAGAAGCTAGTCCTTGATCCTTATCTGTCATTAGTCCTTCGAGATTTCTCTTGGATCACTTCAGGATTGTCTATCTGACATCCTCTTATGATGTTCAATGCCTGAAAGGTTCCGCTGTTCTTATTGTAGTGGCTACAGCAACGTATGTATTCAAAACCATCAACAAGAGAAGAAGAAATCCCAGTAATAGGGCACAGGTGCTTGGGTACCAACAAAAGCAGACGTTTGGATCTTTTGTCGAATAAGGGATGATAGTATATGGAGGAGGAGACTGAATGGGTTGCTGTCTATGTTAACCCTATGCAGAGCGAATGGACAAAGTTTCTCCAATTCGGGAAGCCTTCGTTCAACAGCTCATTCCTGAAACTAAGTGAGAAGAACGCCCCCACCTAAAAATGAACCACAGACAACTGAACGTGCGTTTAAGGTAGAAACGCCTAATGGTTGAGGCCCCGGTTGACGCCGGACTTGTACACAGCCAAAGAGGAACAAAGGAAGAATTCAGATGTTTACAACGTTACTTTTGGTAGAGGTCGAGTTAAGGGCGATTGAAGGACCTTGACTGCCAATAAGAGATGCATTCGATGAGGACAGACACATCGACAAGAGGAGGTTTTCCATAAATGGACCGAAGGTGTGGTAAAATGACAACAAGTCCAACAGCTCAATTCTGAATAGTTTAGATAGCTGCAGAGTTTAACTCAATTTTCTTTATTTTTCACTCGTGTGAGGAAGCAACAACCCTGAACTCATTTCATTGCAGCAAGGCGTAACTAACCACCCGCGACTGTTGCATGCTGCTAAATTTGTTGTTCTCAAAATGCATTTCCCAAAAAATTCGGTTCGATTCTATTTATGCGGTAATGCGGCAACATTTCGATGAAGAAGCAATTTTTCATTCTTCAAACTTTTATCAAGAAGTTCTTAAACTTCTGCTTAGTTTTGTGAAATCCTTCACTTCGAGCCACTCAGTCAGCGGGAAACGCGGAAAGACTTCAAAACTAGAACAATCTTAAAATCAAAGCCACCCCCACGGCTAAATAGTACAACAACCCTATTTACCAACTTTCCAGTTGCATTCACACTCAACTCCAGCGAGACCATTTTCCTAAAAGCTTCCTTCACATGCAGTGCTCCTTCAAAGCAATTATTAGCACCTACACCACCATTGTCTCCGCCGTAAATTTCCGCCAACACTTGCCTACTTTACAGATTAAAACCATTCCACCACAAGATCGTATTACCACGCGCTATCTAAGTCTAAACACATGCAAAGATATTTGGTATGATTTATCTTGTACTTACGCAGAGTGCAATGCCTTCCATTCCATCCTTGTGAGCACACACAGGTTCCGTTCTTGCATTGGCCATGCTCCGAACATCTGGCATCACATGGCAGCTGATCGCATAGATTTCCAGTCCAGCCCGGGTTACAGCGGCACTTGCCCGACTCGCAGACGCCATTTGGTCCGCAATCCAGACTGCAGACGGCTGTAAGAAAAGGAAGAAGATTCAAAATTAATTTGTGTGCATGCACAGACAGATAGATGGTGCTCCCACCAACCCCCCCGCGTAGAGAATTAAAATTTCTCACTGGCTCATGAAACAATCATCGTTCACTAACAACCCGCAGTCGGTCTGTTTCGCCGCCAAGGCAATAAGCGTGCGAATGCCTGATTAGTCAGATGGATTTGATTAAATTTTTCATTTCCGTATTCCGTTTTTGGTCGCAACAGTTGCTGCTGCTGCGTCGTCTGCGGCAACAGCAATGGGCACCGACGACGCGCCCACCCACCTCCGCCCCTGCCCCGCCCATGTGGGGACATTCTGTAACAAATGCAATTTCGTCTCGACCATATCAATCATGCACACGTAATGTAAGTGCAGACGAGCAGTGTCGTCGCAGCGCCCCGAAAATTTCAGATCCTGCCAAGGACGGCAGATACATCACCCGCCAGCAGTACAACACATCGAAACTTATCAATTTGAAAGAGTATGACAGATTTGAAAAATGCTTCCTGCAGGAGGTAATAAAAAGTCAACTAATGCACGGAGGACTGTGCGGCGCAGGCGACGAAAAGGACTCCGGCGTCCGGGGCAAAGACAACGCCAGTGCCGAGCCAAGGGACGTCGGGGAAACCAATTGAACTTTCGTCATTTGCATTTCACTTTTCTCAAGGACGTGCTGACGATGGGAGGTGCCAGAGCCCCGCCAGGTACACAGCCATACACACATCGACACACAGCAACGCCACTAAAATGTCTTCAGGCTCATTTTGCGGCGGTGTTGGCGGCTCTATCAGAGCGCACCCCCGCCCGCCCTCGCCAGCACCCACTTTTAATGGCATTAAAAAACTATCGACGACAGAGACCCGGCTCTCATTTATCATCTGCACATCCTCTTGAATGTCATTGATGTCAGACTTCGTCCTTTGGAGTGATCTATCGATAGGCTACAGAACACCGAGCGACACACACAGCCAGGACCAGTATCGTACACAACTCGAAGCTTGATGCTTCTGGCTGATGATGCTCTGCTCGTCCTCCTCCTAAGGACACTGTTGGTGGCGACGATGATGATGATACCTTATGCCCCGGCACTGATGACGAAGATGATAGCGGTCGCGACAGAAATGAAAAGCATGACGCTCTGCTCTTAATCCTTTTTTATTTTGTGTCATAAGCTTTTTCAAGTCGTCTCCCCAGCCGCCACCCAGTAATATTTTAAAATTAAATCTTACAATCGCTCGTTCCATCCATCAGCGGCGCGCTACAACGACAGCCACTCGGTCGGGTCGGACGGTCGGTCGGTCGGCATGGGGGGAGGGTTTTGTTGCTGCCAAGCAGATGCCATTCACGGTGCATCGAACAGTCAGCGCCAAACGGGGATATTAGAATTTATTAATGCACACATCCACACTATCTGTGCTCGTATTTACATTCCGTTTTCGTCCTGATTTCGAGTTCGTTTCCAATTTGGTCTTGTGGCTTTGTATGTGTGTGTGGCTTCATTTTTTTTCTGTTGATTTTTTTTTCCCGTCAGGCTGAGCCATGTTGTATTTGTCTGTCATTTTGTAGACAAATTTCAAGGATCAAGAGATGAAGTGTTGACGTCTTTACCTCGAGAGACGAGATGAGAGGTCTTATCCGATGCAGTATTACGGATGGTGTTGTCGTCGTCGTCGTCGTCATCGTCAGCGTCCCCATCGTTGCCGTTGACTCTCATGCAGACTACAAATTTGCATGTAGGGTGAATGTCCTTTCGATAGGAGAAAGGTTGAAAACAGGATGCTCAGGATGCCGTTCCTTTTTCTGCTCATCTCGTTCGTTCCTGCAATTTTTTTCTTTCTTTCTTTCTGTCCCTACTCTACTCCTATGTGTAGCTGGCAGCAAATTGCAGTCTTGTTCTTGCCTTGTCGGCACCAGCAATACGGCACAGTGGATTGTATGTTACACAATGTTTGGGTTGGCGGTGGATATGCCGGGGATAAGGTCCTTGAATGGCGTGGATTGATCCTTGAGATGAAAATAAATTGTAATTTTGCATAAACGTGTGCGTTAAGCTGTGCACTGCTGTATCAGGGGACGAACATGAGTTGTCACGTTAAACGATTCGTATCTTATGTGTTTAGTGTAAATGGCAACATCTTTGCACATCTAAGGAGTGCCGATAATGACACTTTTTTGTGCACGTCTGTATGTGTGTTTGTATGGGTGCCTTGGGTAGCCTTTTTGTATTTGCAAGGACTTTGGATCAGCAAGTGAAGTGAAGGGTCCAGAGAGTGGGAATGTTTTCAACTTTGGTGTGAATGCTGCCATAAAACGGAGTTGTGACCAAAGGATAATCTCCGGGGTCACTTAGCAAATGAGCCGATTTGAATGGGGTGCGGGGTGCAACTGCATGAGTCATTAGGCATGGCAAACAAAGCAGAGCCAGTTTGAATATTTTGATTTGTGTGCTCAGTGCAATGTAACGTGTAGTAGGGACACAAGTATTGCGGTGGGAATGTTGTTGAAAAGTAATTGTACGCTTGGAACAGATGTTTGTCTGTGGGTTTCATTTAAATTGCTCTTTTTTAGAAGATTCAGGGAACTGTGTGCTGGTGATTCAAAATGCCATTAAATTGATAAGAACCAGGCACAGTGAGGCATACTTTCCAAAACGCAGGCGTTAGGCGACTTCAATGTGAAGTTCCTGAATGAGGCTCGTGACATGTTAACATGCCTTTTTTATTGAAAGAGACGAAGCTTTCTGTGGATTGTAAAGAGCATTCCTCAACCAACTTGAAGTGCGAAGCTGGAGGCAGCTGCCGAGAGGCAAGTTGGTTGACGGCCAAGTAAACCCCGCAGTGTAAGGCCAAGAAGAACATGATCCCACTCCCGATGTTTTGATCATACTTAAGCTTAAGCTGTTAAGGAAGTTCTGGACATTAGGACGAGAAAGATCTTAAATGTCGTGGAAGCTTTCAAGGAATGTATATCTGGGAATAGAGTTTTTGAAGGGTGTTAGTGCTGGCCAAGTGCGTAGCTCAAGTGGAACTTTTTCTGACTTGCTTTCTTACATTCTGAGTCTGTAGAAATCAATTAAGTACACGTCTAGTGCATTTTCATGTTCACCGAACAGACAGTGTGCAATTGTTACTCTGACGACGAGGCAGACGTCTGATCTCACCATTGTGTTCGAAATGTGTGAACACAGTGGTTCACTGAAAAGGACAACTTCGCACTGCTGCACTAGTCTAGTTAATACCTAGGACCTATGACTAAGTATGTCAGTCCGCACAACTTTTTAACTGTTGATTTCACGCTGCACTTTCTAGCAAGCGGTCATTGTTCAGGTCAGGGGCCAAGCGATCTTCGTCACAAAGTTCCTCGTGGTGCTCACGATAGTACTTAGTGAATCCCCACATCGTGGAGACATATAACATTTGCCTTTCTGGGAACTTAAACGTAGCACGACGCAAAGCCTTAATAACTTGTGCCTTGTACCATAGCCATAGGTCCTATGATAATATACAATTACTTGATGCAGTAGCGTCTGTGTCAGTGAACCGTAAACGTAGGCATTTGCTTAGTTAATCAATGGGTGCAATGATTGACTGTCATTCTGGGCATAAGTGGTTCCTTAAATGAAGTCAAACATTATATTCTTACACAGTCATTTTATTACAGAAAGACCTTTGAACGCGGATGCAAAAGCCTTACCCCTAATCTTATCCGCAAATACGTAGAATTCGAGAGTTATATTCGACTAAAGTCGCATTTTGCTTTTGCAAATGCACTGTTTGCTAGATTTCCACAGAGAGCATGTGTAATGACGATTTGGATACGAAAGCCAACCAAGCTGAGAGTGTTTAACGATTTTATGTTCATTAGCATTCTGCCCTGCTAGTGGAAAGTCCCGGAAATCAGCTGGAGATAACTTTCTTTACGATGAGGACTGAGGTTGGAAGTGAGGTTGGCAGTGAAGCAAACCATCCTAGCCAACGAACTGTTCGGGAAGAAAGGCATATGTCTGAAATTTTTGTCTGTCACATTTTTCGAAAGTTTCCCTAGCTGCACATATTCCATCAGAAGTACACTTAGTGGCAGAGTTAAGCAACAAAAGAACACAATCTGTGTTTGGAAAATGACAGTATAGCGATTGAATATCAAAATGAACGGCGACGGACGTCCATTCCTCTTAAGAATTGTTTGAAACAAAAAGCTGAAAAGGCCTGCCAGAGCTTGATCAAAAAAAGTGAAAAACAAATGAGCGAGAAAGGGTCTTCACAAACCGCCCAAATAGAGGTCTCCGAGGTAGACACTCACTCCAAGGTGCAAAGTCGTAAAAGTTTCAGGCATGATCCGAATCCGTGTGAATCCTTGTGACATGAAAGAAATTATGTATTGGCAAGAAACGAATAAATGTAGACGGTTGTCACTTTACACCGCTTCCTATTAAGTCCACATCACACTATTTCTGCTGATGATCAACGCATCATTTAACTTTCATTCGTAAGCGATGTGGCAACGTTTGGAATTGCGTCGACTCACAAGGCTGAGGAATCAGGCTCAATTCTTGTAATGACGTTTATAACGTCGAGTTTTTAACAGCGTCAACATCACAACTGTCGTTGACACTAAACTGCGGGTCACCTCCACTCCTGACAGAACAAAAGCACGCACTATATGAGAAATTGCTAAACAAGCTAGATCTAGTCACTTGTAGATAGAAAAAATTCCATCCACTTTCTTAAGTTTCAGCTGTGTTTTGCATTCAGCTGTGAAAATTGGTGACGGCTACATATGCGTCCCAATAACTCATATGACAGATTTCCATAAACAAGTACGACATCTCAAACGAAACTACTTGCTCTTCAAATTGTCCCGACGATAGAAATAAAGATGAGTAATTGGAAGCGCATAAAAACTCCGTGAAAAAGACTCAAGGACCATAACCAACAGTTTTGAAAATGGATCTTAAAACAGAGATTCCGATTACCCGACCAACAGACCTCTTTCAGAAAAATTAAATTCTTTCAACAGAGTCTCCCTTCGCAACACGATATGTATGCATCTTAGTGCAAAATCGATTTTCTTTAATTTCACAACTCACAGGACGTTTAAACTGCACAGAGCATCCATCTATGGATCACTTGAAGACAACATCGATGGGCCACGTCAGAGGTACAAGGAACATGAATTCCACTCCCCAGACACGATGCAAAAGGAAATATTTTCCGTTTTCAGAAATATTGATACTCCGAAAATCTCGCATATATAATGTCTATCTGTCAGAAGTTTCAAAGGCTTCCCCACTCCCAAGCAACGACGACGACGACGAAGACGAATATTTCATGGATCCTCCAGTGAGTCTCACACCGTTCACCACCTGAAACGCCATTCATCTGCATCTACCCACTTGCCATTCGTATGTTACGTCAAGAAATGTCCCCTTCGCTGTCATATGTTGCTTTGCATATTCCACACACACACACAGACGGCTGTGCGACTATATACCGCTGGATCACCTATTTTCCATTTTCCTGTCAAGCACTTGTGCAGACACAGGATAAAATGCAGAAGAGGACAACAAAAACAACTGCAAGTGCACTACACTACTCAAAATGTCAAGGGATTCATTTACAGAGTGTTTCAGAAAAGGGCGAAAAGAATATGCCAAGATGCCGGGCCGGAGGACTGCATAAAGCACTTTTCGAGTTCATCCTTCCGTTTTGCGTTCTCCTCTCTATCTCCTTCCTTTCCCGCAGTTGAGTTGATTGTTCGGGGCCGGCCCAAAAGAGGCGCTCCTGATTCGAGGATGTTTGGGTGTCAAACATGGTAAAGATTTCCTAATTCTGGCCTGCTTCTGAGGGGAATTATCCGCAAATCCTTTGAAAATCCCGAAACAAAATGTGTCATCAGACTGGTTGCCCCTTCTCAAAGAAGACACCGCCCTACAACACCCGTTCAATGAAACAAAAAAAAAGTTTCATATTCATGAGACAAAAGAATAAACGATGTTCAGGAAACGCAAGGCATGTCCTTCTCACCTTTCGCCCACACATCAAAACATTTCTGTGGAGTGGGGAGGCCAAATGGAAGCATTTAGAGGCACAAAGTGACGTTTACATCCTCTCGCCTGAGTCCATGCAAAATGCACGAGATGTCCTTGACCTTTCGAGTTCTCCCATCTGAGAGCTCTGCTTTCGTGTGAAATTCAAAAAATAATCATATGCGCACGCCTCTGCATTCTATTTTTGAGAGGCAGCGTCACATCAGGGTGTAAAGTTTGCGGAAATAGAAAAAGTTACACAATTTCCATCTTTTGTTACGGAAAATGAAAAAAAAAAACAATAGACGAAACAGAGATCACGGATGGATCAAGGTGGACGAGGGCCGAGACAGGGACAGCTTTTGCTCGCTGAATTGGAGTTAAGCCACATCAGTTCAGGGGGAATCACTTTTATTTGGCAAATAAATGAGAGCCTGCCATAACTAGGACGTGGGTTGGTGCATAATCCCCTCAAGAAATTTCTACACCTGCGTTTTCGGCAACTGTCGGCTCTCACGGCGCTAAGAAGGAGAAATGAAGGACAGTAGTAGAGGAGTGCCTTAAGGAGGTTAGTGTTCGGTTGGAGTAGGGTTAGAGAAGTGTAAAGATTTCTTGAAATTCTGGTCACAGATGTGGGTGGGAATTGTTGGGAATATGGCATTTAAGTAGACTTCTGTTAATCTTATGGCTTGATGTGAGTTTGTTTAGGACGAAGGATGGGCAATGCCAGGTTTTTTCAAATGTTTTCATTTTTCAAATTCTGTGTTCTTTTAAATTTTTGGATTTCAATATTTGAAAGAAAATTTAACAGATAGCACAGGACTTGCAGGCAACGACGACGGCCGTTCTCATGTCCATTCATATATTTCCGTTTTTGGGAACATACTTTATTATCTTTCTTTCAAGATTTGAACTGGTTTGGTGGAGGTCAAGGCAATCATGTCCGTTCGGCTTGTGAAAAGTGGAGATATTTGCATTTTCAGGACAAGTCTTGTGTCAACGAGATTGAGGGAAGGTGTCACTGTTACTTGGAAGTCCGTATTTATTGACATTGAACGAAGGGATGTGTCGGTTGAAGGCAAATGCAGAATTGGGCTTAAAGGCACTTCCTGTACCTTTCAACTATAACGATCTACGAAACTCCTATTTTGCCTTTCCACCAGCTCCAAGCACAAAACTAAACCTTAATCGCCAAGGAGGCTGCAAGTTTATCAGAAAAATAAATCCTGTGTTAGAGGATACACAAGTACACCCAGAATTAGTACACAAAAGAGGATCTAGAAATCTGATTTCGCGGAGAAGGACCATTTTTGACCGCAGTTGTACTTCTTCTTGTGTACAGTTGACGTTACAACCTAAACCCTCCAGGATACTTCTGACTGATCAAAATGCCTCTAAATGCTACGACTCCATGGTTAAGGCTTCTAGAACTTAACCCTTGGGTTGGCAGCAGAAAGGTATTTCTAGGAATAACGGTCAAACTCAGTCACTCAGCCACTTAGCCTTACTCCTTGATACATAACCAACTTTCATTTGCCACGTCCTAGCTGGAAGTCTTTGACGTTAGCACGCCTGCGGGTTCCTACAAAGAGACTACCTCACGATGAAGTCAACCACTTTCGAATATTCTGTGAGCTTCTCCTTCTTTTTCTTCGTCTTCTCCTTCTTCTTATTCTTATGGCGATACAGTCTAAGGTGGACCTAGCTGCCTCCAGTTGCGCACTCCAAGTTGGTTGAGGTCCTTCTCGACTTGTGTGCGCTACCTTGGCCTAGGCCGTCATCTGTTGCCTTGGCTCAAATTCAGTGATGGCTCAAATTCATAGATTTTTCGATCCGAAGCAGTGGTGTCCATACGCTCTACATGGTGTAGGCATCGTAAGCGTTGTATCCGAAGACGCTTGACTAGGCGCATATCGCTGTACAGCTCACTTGTGTGCGCCACCGTAGCCTAGGCCATTCTGTGTGAGTAGTCTATTAAAAATGTTCTCTCTGAAAATGTTATCCTTCACATTTTTGCCTTCAAAAGTAGGATGCGCAAAGGGGAATGTCCTCTCCCTGATTGTGTGTTTTGCAAGCGCTACCAGCACTGAGAAAAAATTTGCGAAGTCATCCACGACATTTCCGAAAAGCCTTGAATACAAAAGCTTCGGCCTTAAGTTGTCTCTGAATTTGAGAGCCATGCTTCGGGAGAAGGTTTACGGGATAGAATTAATTCATAAAAAGGACTTATTCTTAGGCTCTGTCGGGAGTACCTATAAGTCAGTCTCCTCTACACTCCTTGCGGTTTGAAAGTTCGAAAATGTTCATCACAAAATATCCACACGATCGATACGAAATTAAAAAAAGCCCACAAAACTTTGTCAAAATGAAAAAGCATCTGGTCGACAAGAGAAATTTCATAATTTTCCATATCTCAAGACCAGAGAAAGTGATTTACGACACGAAACCTCCAAAAGAAACCTTTTTGAAAACCACTTCTGTCTAATGTAAATAATCTATGGTTTCCATCCTTGCGGATAAACTTGTCTACACACCGCTTCATTTCCATTAAAACTCAATAACTTTCGCAAGGATACACGACACACACACACGTATATAAGTATATCTCATGGATTACGCAACCCTATTGAACTCCTGTTTGAACCACAACCACACTCGGTTAAGCGTTAAAAGCAGCAGCGCACATACCAAACCAAAGACTCAATCAGTTTATGACTTCAACCCAAAAGCAGAGAGCATGTGTGTATGCGTAGGTACAGAGCAACACTCTGAGAATATGAACTCACCTACACCTTTATGTCTCACGCTTGAATTCCCTTGTGCTCCGCCGCCACAACCGCCGCCCTGTCGTTTTCCATCAGCCATTACGTAAGTCTAAAAATACAGAAACGAACCTACGCTCGTAGCAGTCGCACATCAGTGTTCTTCTTTCACTGATGTTGTTGGTGGCGCCAAAACGAAAATCATAATAATAATAATAATAAAAGGAGTCTACGGGAACACGTCCCCGTCTACGAGAATTCACCCCCGTCCCCGGGCCCTCGTCGGTGGCCCCTATATCGCGCCGCCTCGGCGGTGGCAATCATCATCGCACACACCCCGGATCGTATATCCTTGCTCTGGCAGAACAAACCGACTGGGAACGAGGGCACCACAAATGTAATATTTCATTTCGCATTTATAACACATCCATTTGGCGTAATGGGTTAAAATGTTCAAGGTTACGCCACTGCTGGGAAGGATGAAACTTTCCCGGGAACGATTGAATGGGCAGCGCGCGAGGGCTCTGCGAAGTGTGCGGTCGCGCGGGGAAGCTGTGCGAGCGAGTGAGCGTAAATGCAACACACTTTTCTGTAATCATAAAAGTGTGATAGAACCTCGGCTTCCACCGATCCACTCCCTACACTCACCAGGCAGCACTAATTCCCCGCACAAGCATAAAATCTTAAATAATTCATAAAGGCTTTAATCTAAACACGGGTCGTCGACTGTGTGTCGAGGTCGCTGTAGCCGCCGGTGGGTGGGATGTTGTCTAAGGGCGCTCTCCACGCTTCCTCGAAAACTGATTTTGTGCTGTATACAGAAGGCGGCCGCCGTATCGATTGAAGCAACGTTACACAAACGTTTTTAATTGTCGGATAAATATTCGCATAGCTACAGATCATTAATTTTAGGTCTTACGAGAGGAATTAAAATCGGATACCGACAACGCTGAAATATGGGTCTCAGAGTCCTGTTGAAGGAGCTCCATTCTGTCAATACAAACCTCAAGGTATTCGTTCGTGTAAATTTCGCAAAAGCCTAATGGGCAAGATGGAAATAAATTAGGCTTTGAGGTTAAAATAAATTTTCAATGGAATTACGATGAAGTTTTGGGTTTGTTCAAGTATGGTGGCGGGGGGTGGTGATGGGGGTGTGGGCTAAGGTGGGGGGGGTGAGGCAGTTTGGATTTTGATGAATTATAACAGATATTGGTGTGTGTGCGTGTGGAACATGAAACAGATGATAAATCGCACAGAAGATAC
>CALYFP010000010.1:0-13713 GCA_944738645.1 Eristalinus sepulchralis
GGTTGGTCAAGACGCCCTTTGTCTTTGACGCGCAGCCATTTTTGAAAAGTCGAATCCACTCTCTGCATGCTTTATCGGTCGGAGCAAGTTCACCATAAGCTTCTGCAAGCATTCTATGGTTCGATGGGCCTCAGCTGCAATTATCGTCCAATTAAATAAGAAAAATCAAAACTTCTCGCAAATGCAGTTTATTTATGACAAATCCGGATATTTTCGAATAGGCACAAAACAAAGTTGTTACTTTTTTTTGCATTTTTATTAAACTAATTTTGAAAGTGGTGCCTTAGTTCTATGAAAATACTTAAAACTAAGTTCCTTAATCTTATCAATAGTTCTTAAATCTAACTTACTGACCCTTAGTAAGTGTTATAAGCTATTCTATATCTACTCTTCTTTCAAAGTGCGTTTGGGCATCATAAATTTGTTATTATATATTCAATGCAAAAAAAAAAAATGCTTAATACTATTTCAAGAAAAATACACTATAAAAACGTGACCGTATGTCTTTTTCTTCAACCTAAGCTTAACCTACCCTAATTAAGACTAAACTAAGTAAAAAATTCTAAAATACAACTTAACTATATCCGCAACAGACCGACGTGTGCATTATGGGGTATATTGCATTTACATATATGCTTGACATTTTTATTGTATATAACATGATGCACCTTTTTTTCTAATTTCTTTTTAGGCTTACGCACTAACTTAAAAATCTATGTAATTTGGCCACACGGTTAACTTTTAGTTTTGTTTTTATTGCGTTTAGAGCGGTGCCTAGGGCTGCTTCTGATGCAGCCACCAGTAGAAATGACGTTCTCTGGCGGACTGTGCCCTACTGAACCGAAGAAGTTCCTCGTGGAGTTCCTCATTCCTACCGGTGACATCCGGTTAGTATGGAAATCGCCTGTCCACTATTGGCGACGACATGGAAGATGATAGGACATCCTTCCATATCCTGTATCAGCCCTTTCGAGTCTAAAAAGAGAAATGATTCAGGGGGTATAAGGTCGTTTGGGCGTAACTTTTCATAGTACATAATGTTAGGGTAATAAGCTCCGAAGGATGGATGAAGTCATCACTCGTGCAATGTGCCTTTAAGTCAGTTTAATAACAAAATTGTCTATCCTGATTAGGTTTGCCTCATTGTACAAAACCTCTTTGGGATAGCATTTCTTGTAATCGAATTCTGGTGTTCGTACAAACCGAGACAGGCCCGAAGACATGGCCTCTCGAACACCCTTATCCTTTCCATTTGGGAAGGACTCAAGTTGAAGCAGACTGAACAAACGTACGTCATAATTGGCCGGATGAGGGCCATGTAGCAGATCACCTTCACCCTGAAATCAAGTTGGCTACTTTAGCAAAGGCTTTCTCAGCTTTTGTCAGAGCTGCAGCCGCACGCTTACCGCAGTACATATAATGGTCCAACCAGATGCCAAGATATCTTGCTACATTATTCACAGCTTACGGCTGGCACTGTGCGTCAACTATGCCGAACTTGCGCCAGTTTTTTTTCGTGTCCCTTGAGGCCCTGGATAGTGAGGTTCTAAAGAGAATAGTTTCGCACTTTCGGAAGTTGATTTTCAACTTCCTGTCGTTGCAAAATCGCTGAATTTTGTCGATGTCACGCTGCAATAAGTTGTTAATTACTCTGAATTTCGGGCCTGATCTGTACGCTAGCAGATCATCGGCGTACGCTATTTAGTGCGGCATGGAACCTATAATATTACTAGTAAATATAGCAAACAGAATCGGCGAACCAACCGCCCCTTGTTGGAACCCATTTTTGTGTGAAATACTGTGGTTAAAGTTACATTGCCATTTTCGCAAAAAACTTCCTACCTGCAATCATATCATAGTTCATATACAGCAGTGTTTTACCTATACCGAGTCTTTCTAACTTGAAAAAAAAGACCTTCTAACCGGACGGCGTCAAACGCCTTTTCCATGTCTATTAGGCACGCGCCTGTGCATTGACTTTTATTCTTATTCCATTGATTCATTGACCAGTTTGGACGCGGCATGTACGGTATCATGCCTCGCCCTAAAGCCAAATTGGTTGTCCGGTATAATTTGTTTTTCCTCGACCTATTCTTTCAGTTCTCTAATAACTATCTTCTTAAACACCTTGGCAATGCACGGATGGAGACTTATATAACGGAGATTTATCGGGATGGAGTTACCTTTGTCCCGTTTCGGAAGGTGCTGTACAGCAGCTGTTTTCCAATGATCCGGGTAATATGCACTACTCAGCGCATTGTTGAACACGGTTGTGTATACGTCCACCGCTTCAGAGAGCAGATGACGCAGAACAATATTCGGTATACCATCGATTCCCACTGACTTCTTCTTCTTTCGGGAGTTGAAGATATCCTAGAGTTCATCTTTTGTAATATGAATGCACTTGTTTCCTTCATCGGCGACGGCATTATTTGCCAGATGATCGTCATTGAACCTGGTGAAACCAGGATTGTCAGATTGCCATTGAACTATCTCATTATGTAGATGGAAGTGGTTCGGCGAGGCTCTGTCTTCCAAGTTGTGGTTGGGGCAAAGAGGTTCATTGACCGTATACACTTCCTGGAAGACGGCTCTAATTGCTTTCACCTTCTCCTGGGGATCTTCAATTATAAAGAAGCCGTTGTCAAGCACTGCCCCGTCTGGATCGATGTCGATTGTTCTCAATAAGTTGGCGTTATCAGTCGTTCTGGCAAGTCGGACGGTTTTTATATCACTTATACACTTCCTTCGGAAGATTCTAATTGCTTTTGGGAACATGCTTGGGTTGCTGGATCTTACAGCCCGAATCTTATTGCTCCAGTATAAGTTTACAGCCAGGTTGTACTGTTGCGGAAGCAGCTGTTGAAGTATCTTGATCTGCGATTTCAACAGCCGGATTTCGGCGTTCTGTGGATCTGTGAAGCGTCTGTACAAGAGTTTAAGCCTTGACAGTATACTACTTTTCTGCACGTGAAGTGCATCTACATCTGCGTTCCTATAAATGTCGCCAATATCGTGTGGTATCATAATCTTGTCCATAGTTTTTTTCTAATAAAGTCATCGGTTTCAAAGAGGTACCTTTCAAACTCTTCATTCGTCAGGTTTCTGTTCTTTGGCGGATCGATCTCGCTCAAACGTAGTTCTCTGGTTAAGGCTCTAGAGAAACGTGTCCAATGTGTCTTATTATAATTAAAGGGTACGCGTGAACATTTTTCCTCCAGTCTCCAATTCGTACGGGAGATAAATAATCGCGGCGAGACCACGTTCAGTATTAAGGCGTCTGTCTGTTGACATCACAACCAAATACGACGCGCTGTATTTGTCGATCGATCCTAATTAGCGAAATTACATTCACTGCTTGGATCTTGAGGGTTCTGTTGCGCGCGGGCTCACTAAAGCTGCTGCGCGTTTGGCTCGCCAAACAGCGCCGAGTGGATAACATCAACTCGGTTCGTTTGCTGAAGGAAAGTGCTTTGTAATTGCACCATCTGACCATTCTGCAAAGCGGTCATTTGCGTTTTCACAGACTGAATAGTAGTCAATACATCCTTTATTGTAGGATCTGCCATGGATTATTTGAGCCCTGGGACCAGGGCAATCTTTGACACTGTCTGTTATGTGGGCTTTCTGCTAGACGCCATTTGGGCGTAGCTGATAGCCGACGTAACAGGCGTAACTAAATCAGGGGCCATTGGGGTGGCTTCTACAGTTTTTGCATTACTTGCAGCCTTTACTCTTTGCCGGAGCTCCCGGATGCGAGGACAACCCCGATATACAGCGGGTTGCCCTTTTCCTCCAGAGAGTACACAGCTGAGAAGGGCTCTATCTGCGTCTTCTTCCTCACCGAAACAGCATTTCCCTTTCTGGTAGGTAGGTTGGTACATCTGGAACATCTGTACTGCATACTGCAGTTGCCGGGGCACTGTGCACATTGAAGTACGTGGTCGGATTTTCTTTACATTTCCCATTTTACAGCAAGAGAACCTACGAATCTAATTTTCCTTAGAATCTCGATTTTGCTCCCATGGGAGAGTTAAACAAGAAAGAATGGAAGTCTAACGTCCTTATTCTTCCTCGTAGACGCAGTAGTAAAAGGCTTTACCCCTACGAAGTGGATCTCGTCGGTATTGTGGGCGCGCAGCTCCTCGAGAATTTCCTGCAGATCAATTGAAGGATCAACACCCTTGAGGAGCACAGTCCACCCTTTTTCCTCTTCCGCCGCTAAAGCCTCTTTAACATTCTTAAAGTCGGCCACTGAACTGCAGTGGGCCAACATTCTATTATTACCCTTATATTTAAGATAAAAGGATTTGTTTTGTGACCAACTTACATGACTTATCAATATCCTTGGTCCCCGCCCAAAGATGTTAATAGATGGGCATCTCTTCTTCTTGTCTGTGGATTGCTGCTGCGGCCAACATATTTACAGGTCAGTGCCATCATTCTTTTTGCATAGTACATTATCGAAGTTGTTATCTTGGATCGCCATCAATTTGTAACAAGGGGTGTTGTGTCATAATACTTGCCTAGACCAACCATTTATACTCCTATACATATTTCTTTATAAGTCGCTTAAGTTTCCTTTTACTTCGTATATATATTTATAAAAATTAAATTTTTCCATTTAATTCTTCTTATTAAACATTTATACTACACAAACAGATAAAGTAAATATTTCAGACAGCTATTAGTCAAAGTGATGCGTGATTTAATTTGTATATGCCATTATGAAATTTATGAAATTCTGTGTGGAGAAATTAATAAAATATCAATGGACTATTAATATTAAATTAAAGAAATATTAAATTCGAGGGGTGGCACATTTAGCAATGTCAAGTTTGCTATCTTATTGTTCTTTAACAAAGGGTAGTAATATACGAAGAAAAAGACGACTGCTTAATACCTTAATTTAATCTGGGGGTATTTAAAGGAACAATTGATATGGCTTAATGACTTGATGGTATATTAATGGGGTGGAGCAGGAAAGATAATATTTCAGTACTACTTGTTGTGGCAGCCTGCAGTGAAATAAATATGGTTTTGTTATATGTATGTTTATCCTATGAATGTTTGGATGTATGTGTGTATGTATTTAATTATGTATATACATAATTCCATATTTATATACATTTTTACCTTGCTCGGCACTTGAACTTTGTGCATTTACTTTTTGCTTTTAACTGTATCAATCAAGTAATGTTCTATTGAAATGAAGGAATTAAAGCGAGAATAGGCGGGTTGCAAGGACCTAGCATATTCCCCATAGGTACCTATTTTAAGCTTTACTATACAAAACATGCTTTCACTATTCTTGTAATAATACTAATAATTGAGTGGCACTGCAGCCCACAAGGGACCAGGGCCTAGCTTCTACAACAACTACTCGTGTTGTGCGTGCTATTGTTCTCTCACGAGTAGAAGGGACCTACAGTTTTTTGCCGAACAGTCAGATTTGAGAAGTTTTTCGTAGACAATTGATACTCTTTGAGTGTTGTAAGCAACTCGAAAGAGATGGTGCCGTGAAAAAATGCGAGGTGCTCCGTCCGGGAATCGAACCCAGACTTTCTGCGCGGCAGTCGATGCACTTACCACTACGCCACGGCGACCACTATTCTTGTACACCATCTAAAAGTTGGTGAGAAGATGATAATTGTATAAAATCACTGTTATCCTGTTATTATATTTTTAATTTTTTTAATAACATTTTTGTTGACATTTCGTTTTTGAAATTATGCAATCCAATGCCAGCATTTTTGCTTGTAAATATTTGACGTCCCCATAGAGAGATTAGATGAAACAACTTATTGAAGATTTAGTACAGTAAGCACAGTAGCATCGAAATCTTATATATAAATGGGAATGCCGTTAATTGCTACGCCTATAACTTAAGACCGATTTTCATGATTCACACCAATTCGGATTTACAAAATTCCCGAAAAAAGTCCTCAAAGATAAAATTATGAAGAAAATTCAATGTCCCATACATTTTGTATATATCGATTTAACGACGTTTTCATGACAAATGACGTTACTGTTTACATTAGCAAGCAGTAACGTCATAACAATTTTCGTAACAATTTTTTGGACAAACGTTTTGCAGTAAATTTGTGTGACTATTGTTTTTCTGACCATGTTTTTTGTCACATACTAAAACATACATATATGATTTAAAATGCTTGTTCAGGTATTGCCAGTACATTGCGTTGTATATGTGGTGGTTCAGCCACATAAAAGAGAAATACTCGGTTAAGTTTTAATAATGGTTTATTTGTGAAAATGCGCGTCCGAACACCTCGATTGTTTAAGCAAGACTCTTCAATCGTTATTATGCCGATCTCGTCTGGAAGAAAATATGCCGGCTTCAGGCGATCAATTGAGATGGGGATATTGTTGCCTTTGATGCAGACGATGAAATATTTTTCGTGTCTTTCGACAACTCGGAAAGGTCCATCGAAGGGTGCTGCGAATGACTAACAAATGTGGTCATGTCTTACGAAGACGTGTGTGGCCTCAGCGAGGTTCTTGAAAATGAAGGTGGCTTTTCGTCCATGGCGGGACATTTGTTGTGGTGCTAGCTGCCTGAAGTGATCACGAAGCAAGCACACTAATTCTGGCGCTGAAGTGGTTATGGAAGATGGTTGAAGAAATTCAAAAGGTAAACGGATCGTCTCACCATATACGAGCTCCGCCGGGGTTGCACCAAGATCTTCCTTCCAGGCTGCGCGTAGACCAACGAGAACTACTACAAGGCATCGTACCACGAATCTCCATGGCATAACAGAGCCAACTTCAATTGCCTCTGGAAACGTTCCACTAGTCCATTCGACTGCGGGTGGTACGGGGTGGTCCGCAGGTGCTTACATCCTAGTATCTGCATGAGGTTGTTGAAGAGATAGATTCAAATTGTCGTCCCAGATCTGACGTAATTCGCAACAGGACTAGAAAACGAGAAACCCATGTTGATACCAACGCTCGAGCAACAGCTTCTGCAGTTCCATTTTCGAGTGGGACGGCTTCAGGAAACCTAGTGAACCTGTCGATGATGCTAAGGCACTGATTATGTCCATGAGATGGTTTGAGCATCAACAGATCAATGTGGATATGTTCGAAGCGTTGTGACGGAGGCTCGAAGTTTGCGATGGGCGACACTGTATTCCGGTTTATTTTATTGGCTTGGCAGGAAATGCAGGCTTTCGTCGACTCCACACAATCCGGGTTAATTGAAGGCAAAATGTAACGCTCTGCTACCAGCTTGGGGATGCACGTCGTCCAGGATGAGCAAAGAATGCAGCGAGTTGTAACCTTTACGTCTAAGGTGAGGAGGAACAAAAGGACGTATGATTCCCGTTGAGACATCACAGAACAGCTCGACGTCGGGAAACAGCTTAAGTCTTTGCAGCTGAAGTGTGGATCTGGGATTCCGCAGGAGCTCGCTGAGCTCGGTGTCAGTTGATTGAGCGCGGGCCAACTCTTCCGATGTGACTGCTGTCCAAATTGCTTCAATACGCGAGAGTGCGTCTGCAACGATGTTGTTGTCTCCAGGGACGTATTTGATGTCCGTGGTAAATTGTCCAATGAACTCCAATCTCCGAAATTGCCAGGGTGAAGCGCGTTCAGGACGTTGTTTGAACGCATGTGTAATCGGCTTATGGTCGGTATAAATTATTATATGCCGGCCCTCAAAGATGTGCCGAAAATGCCGAACAGCTTCATAGATGGCGTGCAGCTCTCTGTCGTACGTCGACTTTTTTTTGAGTAGATGGTGAAAGCTTGCGACTAAAAAAGGCCAATGGTTGCCAGGTGTTTCCATGGCGTTGCTGGAGAACTGCTCCAATGGATTGTTCCGATGCGTCGGTAAAAACTGCCCAATTCGCGTTGCTATCGGTGTGAGCAAGTAATGCTGCATTTGCGAGCGCATTCTTGCAGTTAACGAATGATTCCTTTAACTCTGGTGTCCAGCTGATTTCGTCGGAGCCCTTCAGATTTGGTCCTATAAGTTGGTTGTTGAGCGGGCTAAGGAGTTGTGCTGCGTTATTTATGAATTTCCGATAGAAATTCACAGTACCTAAGAAAGCGCGGAGCCGTTTTACCGTTTTTGGTAATGGGAAATCCATAATTACTGACACTCGCTCTGGTGGTGGAGAGATTCCATCCGCAGATACCAGGTGGCCCAGGAAAACCACTTCCTCTTTACCAAAAAGTGACTTCGCCGCATTGATAACGAGCACGGCTTCTTGAAGTCACTTCAACAGGATTTTTAAATGCTCTAGGTGCTGTCGCTGGTCTTCTGAAGCTACCAGGATATCGTCGATATACACGAAGACGAACGAAAGATCTTTGGTCACCTCATCCATAAATCGTTGGAACGTTTGCGCGGCGTTGCGCAGACCAAACCTCATGAATGGAAACTCAAGGAGCCCGAACGGGGTGATAAACGCCGTCTTCTGGATATCTTCGGGTGCGACTGGTATCTGATTGAAAGCACGAACCAAGTCGATCTTCGAGAAATTTTCTTGCCATGCAGTTCAGCAGCGAAGTCTTCTAGGTAGCGCACTGGATAGGAATCTGGAATGGTTAAATCATTTAAGCGTCTGTAATCGCCACAGGGTCGCTACTCACCAGATTTTTTGGGAGCGAGATGAAGAGGAGACGACCATGGACTGCTAGAATGACGAGAGAAATGTCTGCAACGAGAAATCGGCAGTTGATATCTCGGCGAAGGCCGATGTTGAGTGTGATGTTGACTGTACCAAAGGTGTTGATTGGTGAACCGTTCGCAGCGACCAGTGTGTAGTCGAGCGGTGTAATTGATGCGCGCAGCTTCGATGGAGGGTACGCCGACACAACCGATCCGGTGTCGATCCGGAATGTGTCTTGAGTCCGGGTATCTGTCACAAAAATGCGGCATGAAGAATGGCGAGAGTCTACCGCCGCTAGCGACTTTCGTTGGCGTTTTCCTGAAAGCTGCACCGAGGCAGACACTTTTAAGCGTCTTTATGAAACCTTGTGTGATACCAGCAGATGAAGTTTGCGGATGATGGTATACGTTGGTTGTGCGTGCTTCGCGACCTGAACTTATGACGACGTTTCCCTTCTGCGGATCGAGAACGCGGCGCATGTGTGGTGCATAGTGCGGTTGTGAGTGCAGCTACCTGCTTGGCCAATTACGCAACTCGCTGGGTGACATCACTTGTTGCAACTACTGCTACGTGATGTGAAGAATAAACCTCGTAGAGAATGTCTGCTTCTGAATGGATAGGCAGGCACGCGTCAATGTCAGGAACTAAGTTCTTTAAGTGACGCAGGTGTTGTGATGGTGTCTCCTAATTTCCTAATTTCTCCGTCTAAGAGCTGAATAATTTTAGCCTCTTTAGACTTAGAAAAGAGGTGGATGATTGCTCCTTTTAACGTTTTGTATGGGTTGAGCACTGGTGGGTCAACGATTTTGTCTTCTACTTCTGCAGCATACCACGTGTCGATTAGTGGTACTGTCCGGTAAAATGTTTGCCTTTCAGACAAAATCCCACGATTGACAAATTGTGCTTCCAGTTGCGCAAACCACAGTGCTTATCTTTCAGCACAGAAAGGTGGCGCTTTTATTTCACCGGTTGGCGTGTGTGAAATGGATGCGGCATGTTTTTGTGGCGTGATATGCGCTTGGTCACCGGGTGTTATAACGGACGTAACGGATGGCATGACGCCGCTCGGCTGAGCGTATGGCGTGTTTTGTAGCTGCTGTGATTGATCCGGCAGGTCAAACATAACGGACCGACACACGAATTTCGCAACGCGATTTCACAACAAATGTCCGTAATTATTTTTAAGGGATATACGGAAGACAATATTTTGAAACCGATAACTAATGTTTGAAGATCACGTCGGGGTCACTAATAATGTGGCGGTTCAGCCACATAAAACAGAAGTACTCGGTTAAATTTTAATAATGGTTTATTTGTGAAAATGCGCGTCCGAACACCTTGATTGTTTAATCAAGACTCTTCAATCGTTATTATGCCGATCTATCAAGATGATGACAAATGACCTCGTCGAGTGTGGTGACACCTAGTGCTTGATAGTTAATTATTTTGCGGTGTTAGCACATATACATCAATTTGACAACAGTTAGCAACGTGAAATCAAAGCGCAAAAAAATTCCTAACTGATATCACTTAAAGTGATAAGACCATCAACAAGGTCAGCACAATTCCAAAGCATTTCGATTGATATTTCTAAAAAATTTTCCGCAAGTATTTGTCTTGACTTCGCCGATTATTTTAGAAAATTTGAGTAGTAATTTGAGGCAGAATAGTAGCGAACCGCCTCCTTTCACTAGTCTAAATCAATCAATGGAAACCACACTACGTTCATTTACGCTGTGGAATTCCTACCCAAGAAAATGCAACTGACATATACTGGATAGTTTACCAATTTACTGGTGACGTTCGTTGGCATCCTTCGTCATATGCCATATACGGAAGATGCAATGATAAATTTATTTACGCCACAGACTTCCGGACCTGCTTACCTGTTCATTTATGTGCAATCCAAAGTTGTTCAATTGCTGCTTTCCTGAGAAACGCCACGTGTCTTCAGGTAAAAAAATCTCTCACAAATGTACTTTATTGTCATACATGTGCGCTGCGGGCCTAAATCGATCAATCGTCAATAAATTTGATCATGTTCCGATCGACGTCAGACATTCCTCCAACATTCTCGATGTCCGAACATTCCGAGGCGCCAACATCGACTCGGACCGTTTCCTTGTTGTCACCAAGGTAAGAAACGGTTTGACGTCGGAAAGCTAAGATCGCAGCAGATCGCTGGGATCTTCGCCTACCGAGCCTATCTGAAACTCTCCCAAAGTTTGACGCTGCCTGCACTGACAATAGAAGAAGAATGGAAACGTTGTCAAAAAGCCATCAAAGAAGCTGCCACTCATGTGCTGGGTTTCACACCATCACCCAGAAGGAACCCATGGTTTGACAACGAGTGTAGGCAGGCACATGCAGCAAACCAGAAGGCCAATGAGGCAACCCTGCATCGAACAACGAGAGCTGTTCGTGAGCTCAATGAACAGAAAAGAAGGGAAGAGAACCGGTTTCTCAGAAGGAAAAAGAGAGAGCATGAGAAGCGTGCGGTCGAAGAGATGGAGAGGTGTTATGGCAGGAATGAATTTTGAAAGTTTTACCGAAAGGTGAAACAGACATTCGGTGGATATAGCATTCGGACAGAAGCCTGCCGGGACCGAAGCGGAGAACTAGTAGTAGAATTGCAACCGATGCTGATCTGGAAAGATAATTTCTTCAGACTTCTAAACGGCGATGACGACACAAATCCCGCTGTAAGACAGAATGTTCTTTTTAATTTGGACGATGATAGGCAAGAATTCCATTCCCCTGACTAAGACGAAGTTAAGATAGCAATATCGAGACTGAAGTCGAACAAAGCTGCTGGAGCAGATGGACTGTCAGCAGAACTTTTTAAAGCAGCTTGAGATGACCTGGTTGGGCGCATGCATCAGCTCATCTGTAAGATATGGTCGGAGGAAAGCACTTCCGATGAGTGGAATCTCAGAATCGTTTGTCCGGTCGACAAGAAAGGAGACCCCTTTGATTACGCTAATTATCGGGGGAATAGAATTTTTAACATCGCCTACAAGATTTTATCTGTCGTATAGTGTCAACTCCTGAAACCGATCGTCAAGAAGCAGATAGGTCCTTATCAGTGTGGTGTCAGGCTAGGAAAGTCCACCATCGACCAAATCGACGCATTGTCATGTGACTTCCTTATAATCATTCGTGAGAAGATCGTGCGTAACTCACAAGTCAACGATCTTCCAGAAGTCAGTTCTGCTAGCTTACACCGACGATATATCGACGTGATTGGATGAACACAGCGAACCGTCAAGGACGCGTTTGCTGGCATTAAAGCAGAAGCGGCTAAAATGCGTTTGGTGGTTAATGAGGGCAAAACGAAGTACATGCTGTCATCAAAGAAGGACGCACAGCATCGACGTCTCGGACGCAGCGTCACACTAGGCAGCAGAAATTTCGAGGTAGTCAGGGACTTCGTCTACCTCGACTCCGCGGTTAACGGAGACAATAACACCAGTACCGAAATCAAACGCAGAATCACTCTTGCCAATCGCTGTTTCTTTGGGCGCAAGAGGCAATTCAGTAATAAAGCCCTCTCCCGAAGGACTAAGCTTGCTTTATATAAAACCTTGATCATCCCAGTCTTACTCTATGGCGCGGAAACCTGGACGCTGCTAAGAGCGGATGAGGAAAACCTTATTATTTTCGAGAGAAAAGTTTTGCGTCCGATTTGTGGTCCTATTTGCGTTGATGGCATCTGGAGAATAAGATTTAACGACGGGCTCTACGGGCTGTACAGCGACATGCGCCTAGTACAGCGTCTTCGGATACAACGCTTAAGATGGATAGGCCATGTTGAGCGTATGAAAACCACTAGTCCGGCCCGGAAAGTCTTCGAATCTGAGCTATTGGCACAACGCAACAGAGGACAGACTAGACTAAGGTGGTGGACACAAGTGGAGAAGGACCTCAACCAACTTGGAGTGCGTAACTGGCGGCAGCTGGGGAAAGATCGTGCTGGCTGGAGAGGCATGCTGGTTGAGGCCCAGGTCCACCCCGGACTGTAGCGCCACAAGAGGAAGAAGAAGAAGTTTTCCGGGATAATAATAATTTTCAATATTTTTTTTATTTAATAATTATTATTATTATGATACATAATTTCTTGTTTGATGTTTTACCGACATATAGTTTTGTTTGAAAAAGTATTAAAATTTTATATTTATTTATTTTATTTTATTTAAAATGTCAGAGCTAAAATTAGGATCAACCATTGGCGGGGGCTCTAACCCAAATGCCATTATCCGAACTTGCCCTAATTTCTACTCCCAGGTCAGTCATCGAAACACTCCCAATTCAATCCCCGAACTTGAAACATTGATCATCTTCATCATTCATAGCGCACTTAGAGAGCAAGGGGAAAACATGGTTAAACAAATCTTAAATCCGAATTCCGAGAACATCATCGGAACATATCAGGACATCAATCCCGAGTATTGCGGAAATTTGTCTGTTCGAAAAAAAATGATGTCTAAAATGTCTTAGAGATTAGAGTGTAGACCCGTTTTTATTGAAAAGGAACACCCAAATATGATATTATGGGCTGCTTAACATGATAAGGAACAAAATTAAAGGCGAGTTCTATTATACACCGGTCGATTGGAATGCCTGTGCAAACTTAGAGTAGCAGATGACTTCACTCGTACAAGAAAACTTGACAATAAAAGAATTTTCCCAGAAGATGTGTCGCTAATATTAAGCAAAACTGCATGCAGCGACGTGTGTCCCTAATCTTTTAGGCTTACTAACTCTCACATATAGGGATAAAGGAGACCCAACTACGACGAAAGCCCTTACCAGGGATGCGGGAATTCCCAAGGTGGATTTTGGCCCAGTGAATGCCTCTTAAGAACCTTGCCTAGCTAGTTCATCAGCAATCTCGTTTTCTGTGATTCCGCGATTGCCAGGGACCCAGACAAGCTTTAGCGAATTAGTCTGCCGACCAAATTAAGGGTACTCCTTCTATTCCAGGATTATCTTGGAAGTGGTTAAGGGTTTAGTAAGGCCTTAAACGCAGGCTGTTGCTGCGGACGCATAACAGCATTGCATTTGCCACAACCAC